>CAIGRF010265109.1:0-17745 GCA_903798235.1 Fraxinus ornus
TTATTGATGTTGATTGATCCAATTCAGTTGAGGGAATTTTGACGCTTCACTATTTTACATATTAACTTAAATTCCATCATTATATTCGGCAACATTTACATTTTAATTCAATAAACAAATTATTTTCATCCAAATCACAAGAACACTAAGTTATTGAACTCCTTTAAACATTCTTTCATCTCCCTATGGATAATATACCCTAAAGCTGTACTACAACTACCACGTTATTCTTTGGGCGTAATCAAGTTGCTAGACCAAATAATCAAACCGTAATTGGTACAAAATGGGTTTTTAGAATTAATGGGATGAAAATGGGATAATTTTACGTAACAAGGCTAGATTGGTGGTCCAAGATTACAATCAAGAAAAAGGCATCGATTATGAGGAAACATTTGCACCGGTTGCTAGATTAGAATCCATTCGCATGCTTCTTCATTTTGCTTGTCATAATTTAACTCTTTATCAAATGGATGTCAAAAGTGCATTTTTAAATGGTTTTACTCAAGAAGAAGTTTTTGTTGAACAACCTCCCGATTTTAAAGAACATAAAAATCCAGACTACGTTTTCAAACTTTGTAAAGCTCTCTATGGTCTAAAACAAGCTTCTAGAGCTTGGTACAAACGATTGAGCAAGTTTTTTTTTTGTTTCAAATGGTTTTACAATTGGAAAAGTGGACACCACATTTTTTGTTAGAACTCATAAAAATGATATGATCATTGTTGAAATTAATGTTGATGATATTATATTTGGTGCTACTAATATTCATCTATGTGAAGAATTCTCTAAGTGCATGAGCATGGAATTTGAGATGAAACTTGAAGTATGTGAAACTCAAATTTCTCTACACAAGGCACATCTCACACTCGATGGCTATGACTCCACCGAAGCTTGTCGTTGAGTCACGGGGAAATTTTTTGAAAATATAATCAAAGTAACTGCACACCAATTGTCTCTTCCATGCAAGACTTACAAAACATTATTGCAAATGTTATTCTACCCCAAATGGGTCATCGGGATGAAGTGAGCTCATTTGATCTCTTCCTTCTCGATTCCTTTCTTGTTGGTAGGAAACTCGATTCCCAACTATTGCATTAGGATTCATTAATCTTGTCAATTCATCATGACATGTTAATGCTTTATCATATGGTATGCTTCTTACAAAGATTTGAGACACTTTCACGTCTCATTAGATGATGAAACCTATGTCCAACCTAAACCCACCGATACTATCAACATAAAAACACTTAAAACACATGAATATCACTAAAGAACATGGTTGATGGGTGGCTCATACCAAGGGATTCGACCCCACCTCGGGTCCATCACTCTTCCATTTGAGGGTGACGACGATGACATGCAAGACGTCCTTGCTCCTCCTCACAATATTCTAGGGTCCAGTATCCCACATTCCAGGGGCACTGGTTTCACATTCACCAATGATCAGTAAGTGTTGAATGGATGCATTGACTCTCTTACTTCTGCGGTTGATGGCCTCGACGAAATGCTTCATCGGGTGCTTGCTCAACAGGAAGCCATCCAAGCTCAACAGACGGCGATGCAAGCTCAACAGAATGCCTTCTATGCCTAGTTTCCTCAACCACCTCCTTCGGAGTCCTAGTCCTAGTTCAATCTCACATTATGATGAGTTTTATCCTTACTTGCTTTACTATGAGTATTTTTTCTCATTTAGCTTCATGTTGTCATTGTCCATTTGCTACATGTTGAATATTTCATTATGAATTATATTTTCCATGTTTTAAGATTTCTTCACCTTATGTTTTGATTTATCTTCTTATGTATGCTTCTCTACTTCATGATCTTTTTGCTTATGCCAAAAAGGGGAAAAACATATGAACATATGAACAATGATATGCATGCTTAATATGCTTAATGTGAATAAGAAAGGGAAAATTCTTGATCTATAAAATCTAGTGGGAAGAACGTTGTAAGTGTATAAATCATATGAATTATCTATTGTTTGTCATAATCAAAATGGGGAAATTGTTGACCTATAGTCAAATCGTATGTTTTGATTATAACAAACAAACTATATGTAACGACTTGACTTTGCGTAGTAATCGTTATTATATCTTACTCCTCATGGCTTTCTGACATGTTCCCAGGATTCGACTTAAGTCTCCTATATGATGGAGGTCTTGGGTTCAAATTCTGGGGACGCGACAGAAAGTCGTGAGGTAAGATGGATCTATGCTCTCCCAAAGCGGACAATACGTATGATATGATAACAACTGCGGCACAAGGTCGGGTCGTTACAAATTAGTACTAGGATTCAACTTAAATCTCCCATATGATGGAGGTCTTGGGTTCGAATCCTGGGGACGCTTCAGAAAGCCTGAGGGGTAAGATGGGCCTATGTTTTTCCAAAGCGGACAGTACGTATGATATGATAATGACTGTGACGCAAGGTCGGGCCGTTACACTATGTTTATCTATAATTTGAATCTTCAAAATGTTACATGTTGCTGACTTAATCAATTTGGAGACAAAAGTATTGGACGAAAAAGTTGTCGATCATGGAAGCTTAAGATGGAAATCGATCGAGCACTCATAAAGACAAACTTTGCATCATTTCAAAATCAAGCAACAAATCGATCGCTCACGCTAAATTAATCAAAGACATTAGAACTAAATGTTTTTAGCTTGTTTGTAAAGGTAAAGTACTCTAATTCTTGGCAATGACACATTGAAAGGTCAAGCAATGAATTTCTTATGCACGATAAAAATTCACGTCGTTAAAACGTTTGTACAAAAAACTATTTTCAAAAGTAAGATTTTCAACCTAATCTTGAATACTATTAAATCGTACTTACCTTGAAATATCTAGTAAAAATGTCGTGCAAAATATTTACTCACTGTAAACAAAACAAATTTTTTCTCCCAAAATGTTCTAGTCATCCGGACGTCTGGATGGAAAATAGGATGTCCGGTTCGCCGCAACAGTTGAATTTTCGACCATTTTGAAAAGTTTCAAACGACTATTTTTTTAGGTCGTCTGGTTCTGAACTGGACGTCCGAATGGATCGTTTGGTTTGACAGAAAAAGTTGGTTTTTTTACTTCTATAAATACCAACTCATTTGCATTCATAAATACAACGAGAGAGCATTAAAGTGAGATTCATTTGAGTAAAATAGCATTGACTTCTCATCCTATTCATTATTATCAAATCACTTTGCTTTGAAAAACTTTTGATCGAATCAATTCTTGAAAATCATTCAACACATCAAAGTTTTTCTAAAACCTAACACTTGAGCTTCACTCATTGCTATCTATTAAAGTATTAGCATATTTCTCTCTTGGTACTTATTTTTTATCATATCATTTATTAAGAGAGAAATTTCAATTTGTAAATTCAATTATCTTTAAATTTGTGGGTCGTGTTGAGGTCTCGAAAAGATCAACGTTGTAAAATGATCGGTGCTCCTTACTTTGTAAAGGGTTGGATTGCACCACAAGTCAATCAACATAGTGAAATTTGCCTTGTTCGTGCCGGAGAGTTTGGTAACGGATGACGTAGGTCATTGCGTTGGATTGAACATCCATAATTATATCGTTGCATTCTCTATCCCTCTTTACTTGCTTTTATATTTGTATTTGCCATTTGAATTACTTTATCTTATTATTACACGCTAAATTCTAAGTTAATCTTTCGAAATATTTTTAGAAACCAATTCACCCCCTCTCTTGGTTAGCTATTTTTGGGCTTTCAATTAATTTTTGGACTTGATTTGAATCACAAACTTTCAGCCTTTTGGATCACGGGCTTCCAATCTTTTAATTGCAAGAATTTGATGCTTCAAACATCCAAGTGTTCTCTGGTATTCTCTAAAGTCAAGATTACATCGATAGATGTCTTTTAATTAAATCAAGAAACTAATTTTTGGATTGGACAATAAGAAAATATTATTTTTCTTACTTTTTTCTCTCTCCAAATTTGAATACTATGGAATTATGTATTATAATTGTTGTAGGGTTTTTATGTCCATCTAATATCTATTTATAGAGATAAAAGATGTCTCAATCCATGTAGAATAATAATTCCAATATGAAATAAAAGTTTTAATTAAAATCCAAGTAGGAGTTTTAATTAAAGCTTAAATCCAATTAGTTTACATTTAATTACATGTGCAGTCCTAGAACTTCAATTACAATTATAATTTAGTGTACAATTTTTATTGTAATTACAAGTATAAAACTTTATTGTGATTATAATTAAGTCCAAAACTATTATAATTACCGTAATTAAATTAAATTACTTTATAGAGCTACCATAGGGACCTAGTTGGACATATATTTTTCAAAGTCCAATAATTAGATCCTGTCTAGTCAACCGTAGACCACCCAATCTAATTCTTAGTCTTTGCCTTTTCCACTAAAGGCAAAAGATTGAACTCTCGGAGTAAACAAGATCACGGAAGCCAAAAAAACTGTAATACTTTCCTTTGACCTGTCGTATATATGTATTTTATCCCCATCTGAGATTCGATAATTATGTATGAACATAAATGACCATTTTACCCCTCTAATTATTCTGACTAACTTAGGTACCATTTTTTTCAACGGTCAAAGATGTCGAAACTTAGCCGTCGCTAGAGCTTAGATTTTAACCGTTCAACAAAAAATACTTAAGTAGTCACTCTACCCATTTTTAGGGCGACAGTTCACGACACAAATTCATGTTCTCTACTTCGATCATTCTCAAGTTACCAACAATTTTATTTAATATAAGAATATTATTATTTTTATATCAGCAAAACTATACTACATGGGCACACAACCCAACAGATTGGACATATGGCATAACAATTACAATAACATAGTATGTTGATGAATCCTTAAAATGATATATTTCAATGATTAATACATCACATATTCACATATGCAGTCATTCATATTCATATACGCAGCCAACTAATGCAAAGAGTAACACATCACATATGTAGTCATTCGTGATTGGAATCGCATCTTATGGCGACACCAAATGAAACCCAAAACACTATATAATTTGTCATAGTTGTTTTCACACTTCGAATCGTGAAGTAACATAGTAGATGGAACATCTTAGATTAGGGAAAATTTGAATAAATGTAGCCCTAAAATTGATTCAATAATGCTTTTCGAGATCCTAAAACTCAATAGTATGTGCTTCCATGAGTTCATATGCATCTTCTGAACACATACCAAAAGCTGGAAAAATTCGGATATTAGTTGTGAAGCGATATTTCCAATTTCAACACATACCAAATATACCAGATTTTGATCGTAGCAAGAGATGATTTTATTGATAGCATTTTTTGGATGGCAAACGTAATATAGTATTATCTGATTTTTTTATTTCGTAATGATGCAAATACGATATTTTCTATATATAAATTCATAAGTAGACCATTTCATGAATACATCAAATTCATATTCATAATATGAATCACGATACATGTACAATCTTTGTTAACAACAACTGTCCTACCTGCAAGGGCTTTTTGACCTATTACAAGGTGATGTACTCCAACAAGGTCTAGGAATATAGCAAGTCCATCGGGAGGTAAGTTTTGAGTTTGAGTGTTGAGGAGGTAGACGTTGACGGATGAGGTGAGGTCGGATTAGAGGATAGTTAAGAATGTCTGAGTAATAAGTCCTCTATGACAGCTAGGAAATTTGAGCAATGGCAATGGTCATTCTTTATTCCCAATTCGATGGAATTGCTCATTCCTTTACCTAACCAACGTGCCAGTGATCCTCCAGAGGATGGAGTTCATATACATCTTCTAAACACATACCAAAAACTGGAAAAATTCGGATATTAGTTGTGAAGCGATATCTCCAATTTCAACACATGCCAAATATACCAGATTTTGATTGTAGCAAGAGATGATTTTGGATAACTTTTTCCTGTTATGAATTATGAATTTTGTATTGATTTTGGGGAGTAATTAATTGATAAGCTTAATGTTAGGGTTGCAAACGTAATATAGTATTATCTAATTTTTTACTGATAGCATTTTTTGGATGGCAAACGTAATATAGTATTATCTAATTTTTTTATTTCGTAATGATGCAAATACGAAATTTTCTATATATAAATTCATAAGTAGACCATTTCATGAATACATCAAATTCATATTCATATTATGAATCATGATACATGTACAATCTTTGTTGACAACAACTATCCTACCTGCAAAGGCTTTTTGACCTATTACAAGGTGATGTACTCCAACAAGGTCTAGGAATATAGCAAGTCCATCGGTAGGTAAGTTTTGAGTTTGAGTATTGAGGAGGTAGATGTTGGCGGATGAGGTGAGGTCGAATTAGGGGATAGTTAAGAATGTCTGAGCATTAAGTCCTCTATGGCAGCTGGGAAATTTGAGCAATGGCAAGGGTCATTCTTTATTCCCAATTCAATGGAATTGCTCATTCCTTTACCTAACCAACGAGCCAGTGATCCTCTAGTGGATGAAGTGTAAAGTCCAGCCTAGCCCCTTTTGTTGACTAACCATCAGCCACCGTTTTTACTGCAATTTGGATGGAATTTCTTCAGCAACCAACCAGCAACCAACCACCCAAATTTATTGTAAATGGTTGAAAATCTCTTCCCATTTTCACGTCCCCGTTGGCTATAAATAGGAGCTCAATTTGTTTGTTTTTACACACCCAAGTGAGGAAAGAAATAGAGAGAGTTTCTTGAGAGTTTTTTTTTTTTTTTTGTTTTGAGTTTGTAAATTCTCATTGTAAGATTCTATTCAAGTAAGAAATAGAATAGTTTTTCCTCTTATAACTCCTCTTTCGTGATCAGAGAATCACAACATGAAGTGGCTCTTAATCACTTTTTGCTGTCTTCCGGCCTTAGGTTGTCATTTCCTCCTACAATCCGTAAATTTCTGCATTTTTTGGAAATCGTACATACCTAGCTCCATCCCAATGGTTGGAGAACTCTTTTTGGTTGTCTGTTGTTGTTGAACAGTTTAGGGTTCCTAGAGTTGATTGTGGAAGAATTTAATGCTTTACATAATTTTAGGAAAGATGGAAAAGATTTGAGCTGGTACTACACGAGTACGAAGCCGAACTTAGGGGGTTCTGTAGTTTTGGATTACCTTTCTTCTATTAAGAAGTTTTTCTTTATCCATGGTGATTGACAGTTCCACTCATCTGAGGTGCAAATGGGTAAGGTAGTCCCCACCCATTATCAAATAATGAGTAAGTAGAGTACTTGGTCTTATTTATTTTATTAACAAAATGGGGGCGTTTGCTGATTTGTTGTTTCTTCTGTACATACAGCGTCCCACCGATCTAGATCACAAGGTAAGAGCTGAATTTCGTCGTAAAGCCTTTTGTCCTTGTGGATTTTAACGAGGTTACTTTCCTTTTTGTAGAACGAAACCTCAAGATGAGGGCTTTTAGTGTGGTACATTAGGACTATAATCCTTCAAGGGGGCAAAAGAGGAGAACTAATACTCAGGTGAAAGCTCCTTTAGCTCGTCGTTCAAGGGAGAGCTCGAATAGAGGTAAGCATCCATTAGCTCAACAGCCTCTTTCTTTCCCAATTAGGGTCCGAACCTGTTCACCTAACTCCTCCCCAGTTCTCTATAATTTTTCCTCCAACTCATTCACCAATCGCTTCACCAATCCGTTCTAGTTCTTCTTATCTGGACGTTTCAAGGCTAAACTTGGAAGATATGGTTGGTACTCGCCCTGATACTTTGCTGGATTTTTATAGAGCCCCTTCACCTGCTAGGGCTTCTACCTCAACTCTTTCTCCACCACTATGAAATTTAGCTAGCCTTATGCTCGGAGCTGGAATGATCACAAGCAGGGGTACATAACTCAGATGAGTGCAAGTTAGTCCTGTATTGTTGCTAGTATTTATGCTCATCCTTCGATACTTCATTTGATGGTTGCCTCAAATAAGGTAAGATCTCTCTTCTCTTGTGCCTTTATGGCTACGAAATAGTGTTCAGGTGAAGGCGGAGGCCATTGAGAAGGTGAGAGAACAAGCTGCCACTATGCACCAAATGTTCGAGAAGGAAATGGCCAGGTTTGAAGAAGTCGAAGTGAAATGAAATGAGGAGAGAGCTACGCTCACTATTTGTCTAGAGGCTAAGGTTAGTGCCAGGTCCCAACTGAAGAAGAAAGTGGTAGAGGCCAAGGCAAAGGAAGAGCACCTTAAGGTAGAGATAAAGCGAGAAAGTTCCAAATTGGATGAGGAGGTGAAGAATGAGGTAGAGAAAATCCATGTTGATGAATTGGCAGCTAGGTAGACTACAACTATGGACAATTGGAAGACCACCCCTGAGGGTCAATCTCAAGACCAAGGTGTGCATGTGGTGGCCATCCATAAGCTGATCGGGTTTATTGTGAAGAAAGTTCTAGATTTTGATACGTGAGGCTTTATCTTATCAGGAGGCAGGTTTGGTTGACATGATTCGGGCTGGTCCTTCTGGGACATAGAAGGATGATGATATTGCCTTAAAGCAAGATGACCGACCTGATCAAGTTGGTGGTCAGGATGGCAGATGATGATCCTCCAACTGTTTAGTGGATATGGATCCTTTTGAAGCATTTAATTTATTTTGGTACTTTTTGGATGAAAAACACTTTTTGACATAATCTTTATTATGTTCTCAAGTTCATGTATGAATTCTCCATTTTGACGTTGTTTGGATGAATTTTGAAGTTCTTATATGACTAAATTTACTGAAAGTCTGACTAAATATGCAAACTAAGTAAGATTGAAGGTTAGTGTGGACTTGTCATGAGTTTTTATTTTGGAAATTCGACTAAATGTTGCAGCTAAGGTATACTTAGCCAGGATCGAGTTGAAGAGCTCATCCTGTATTTCTACAAAAGTGTTGCAGCTGAGGGAAACTTAGCTAGGATTGAGTTGAAGAGCTCGTTCAGAATTTTCACGAATTTTTCTCTTGTTGTAACCCTTACAACCTTAGCACATGCTGTTGAGGAGCATGCTTTTGAATTTCTTGTTGGAAGTTTGAGTAAGTGTTATAGATGAGGCAAATTTAGCTAAGATCAAGCTGAGGAGCTCGTCTAGAATTTCCATAAAATTTTGTTTCAGAATTGTGCAAGATTGAGATGATTGTCATAAAGATCACTTTATTCAAGTTCGTTTAAATAAGGCAGTACAAGTGATTATCTACTGATAATATTTTTTGAGGTGCTCTACATACCATGGATACATGAGAGGATATCATTGCTTATGTTCGAGCTTATAAGATCCTTTCGATAGGATTTTAGTGATTTTGTATGGTCCCTCCCAGTTAGGTCCCAAGGGTCCCCTATCTCCATAGTGGCAACAAAGATTTTTCATAACACCAAATCACCAACTTCAAACTTCCTTATCAATACTTTCTGGTTGTAGTATTTGGTATTTATTTTCTTGTAAATTGCTGTTCAAATTTCAGTTTTCATTTATTTTTTTCTTCCAATAGGTCGAGCTCAGCACGTAATGCATTTTCACTATTCTTTCATTAAAATGTGAAGTTCAAAATGAGGGAAACCCCATTTCAAGAGGAATCATAGCTTCAACGCCAAATGCTAGGAAAAATGCCCCAGTGCTTGTGTGTGAGGTGGTTCGATAAAACCATAACACACTAGGGAGTTCATCAGTCCATGCGCCTTTGTGAGCATCCAATTGAGCTTTGAAGGTATGCTTGATGATTTTATTAATTATTTCGACCTGCCCATTAGCTTGGGGATGATTTGGGGTGGAAAAATATTTTTGAATATTTAGCTCTTTGCAGAAGGTCCTCAGGCGTGCATTGTCAAATTGCTTTCCGTTATCAGTGACTATGGAATAGGGGATCCCAAATCAGCTAATAATCAATTTCCAAATGAAGTTTATGGTTTTATTCTCGGTCATCTTTATAAGAGCCTTGGCTTCAGCTCATTTGGTGAAGTAGTCAACGACAATGATAGCGAACTTAGTTCTACCCTATCCAGTAGGCATGGGTCTGATCAAGTTTATCCCCCATTTTGAGAATGGCGATGGACTGATTATGAGAATGAGGTCATTCTGGGAGCTCGAATGATGGGTACAAATTATTGGCATTTATCGCACCTCTTTACAAAGTTTATAGTGCATTAGGGAGGGCCAAAAATATCCTTGTCTCAAGATCTTGTGGGCCAAAGACTGTCCTTTTGTATGATTTCCACATATTCCTTTGTGTACTTCCTACAGAGCATATAAAATGTCCTCTTTGTTTAAGCATCTCAATACTGGGATAGCATATCCCTTTTTGTAGAGGACACTATCTATGAAAGTATATCAAGATAACCTTATTCTTAATTTTTTAGCCTTAGTTAGGTCAATAGGGCCTTTCCCGGTTCTTAGGAATTGTATGATCTCATCCATCCAAGAAGGCTTGGGGTCTACGACCATTGGTGTTACAATATTATCTTCAATAACAGGATGCCCAATTCTTTCCAAATTGATTTTCTCAAGTTTATTCACCATTTTGCTGATTGTGAGTCCAGCTAGGGCATCAGCGTGGTTATTTGGGATCGAGATATTTGTTTTACCTCCATCATCTCGAAATTTCTTAACTCTTTTCGAGCAATTTTAAGATGATTATCCATTCTATCTTATTTGGTCTGGAAGTACTCGTTGATTTGGTTAACTATGAGCTAAAAATCGTTGTATGCTATCAGCTTGGACACTTTCAATTCTTGGCCATCTTCAGGCTGGATATCAATACTTCGTATTCTACCTCATGTTGGAAGCTTTGAAATGAAAAGTCAATGCTTGATAGAAATAGTGGCAATCTGGATTGACCAAGACCACTCCATTACACAATAGAACCCCTGTTGAGGATCCGTCAATGAACAACTCCCAAAGTCTATCCTCATACGATTCTTTTTAGGATCTAAATTGAATTCTGCCATGAAGTCAGCTAAGGCTTGACCTTTTATAGCTGTTCATAACATAGCTCAACATCGTGGAGTGCTTTGTTGATGTAATACATCGGGTATTGGATACCATCTTCTTTCCTGATGAGTATGGCACATGATGTGCTCTATGGCTAGGTATAGTGACACTTCTCATTAGCCTTCGACTTGGAAATGAGAGGCTATTGAGATAATCATATTTTTAGCTCTTCAAAGGCTATGTGGCATTCTTCAATCCGCTCAAATTTCTTTCCTCCTCGGAGTGTGTCGAAGAAAGGGTTACAACAATTAGTAGATCAAGAAATGAACCTACACAATGTTGCAATATTCCAAGTAAGAGTTTGTACCTCTTTCGATCGAGTTGGAGCCTTCATTTCGATGATTGATTGGATTTTTTGGGGATTGGCTCAAAGGATAGTTGGTTTAGACCTATATAGGGTGTTCTAGGAAACATGGTCGTACTTTCCTTGCAGACACGACTAAGGTGTAAGTGAGCTTTTCCATGGAAGAGTAACATAGCTCAACATTGTGGAGTGCTTTGTTGACATAATACATCGGGTATTGGATACCATCTTCTTCCCTGATGAGTATGGCACTCATGACATGATCTACGGCTAGGTATATTGACATATCTAATTAGCTTTCGACTTGGAAATGAGAGGCTATTGAGATAATCATATTTTTAGCTCTTCAAAGGCTTTGTGGCATTTTTTAATCCACTCAAAGATCTTTCCTCCTCGGAGTGTGTCGAGGAAAGGCTTACAACAATTAGTTGATCAAGAAATGAATCTACTCAATGTTGCAATATTCCAAGTAAGACTATATCTCTTTAGATCGTGTTGGACCCTTCATTTCGATGATGGATTGGATTTTTTCGGGGATTGGCTTCTATCCCCTGGTGGTTTACCATGTAACCCATGAATTTACCAAAACAAAATGCACATTTGAGAGGATTGAGTTCATTTTATATTTTGAAAGATTTCAGACATATCTGACAAATGCTGAATATGGTCCTTGTTGATGATGTTTTTCACCAAAATATAATCAGCATAAACTTCCACGGTTTTGCCGATCTACTTGGTGAACATTGAGCTACAAACCTTCGGTATGTTGCTTCGGCATTCTTGAGGCCAAATAGCATCATTTTGTAACAATATAAACCTAGTTCGGTTATGAATGAGGTATTCCCTTGATCAATTTTGTACATGGAAATTTGGTTATAGCCAGAGTAAGCATCCATGAAGGTGAGGAGTTCATGTCTAGCTGTAGCGTTGACCATTTGATCTATAGTTGGCAATGGAAAACTATCTTTAGGACAGGCTTTGTTGAGATCAGTAAAGTCTGTACAGACTATTTAATCTTTATTGCTCTTTTTCACTAGGACAGGATTGGCAACCCATTTGGGATAGGTTGTTTCTTTAATGAATCTATAACTTCTCCACTTCTTTTTATAGGACCTCATATCTTTCGGCATTGAGTGGTCTCCTTCATTGTCATTTTGATCAAATCGAAGGATCTATATTGAGCCTATGACAAGCTATACTTTGGTCAATCCCTTTTATATCCTTATAGCTCCAGGCGAACGTATCCAAATTACTGCTAAGAAACTCTACAAGTTTGGACCTAAGAGGTTGTTCTAGATTATGTCCAATTTGTAGCTCTTTTGGAGAGACATCCTAGCTGGCCTGAATTTGATCTAATATATCAACGGATTTCACACCCTTATCTTTAAGCCTGAATTTGGGATTTAACGAGATGATGTCAAGCTCTACTAGATATGCCATATTCAAACGGTATTGGAGCGAAATATTAGGAGCTCTGATTGTTTTAGGATAGTGAATAATGCGGTACTCTTTAGTAGATTCCTTATTACCTTTGATTTTCCTATGCCATAGGAAGTTGGGAATTTGATGGAATAGCGGTATACTGATATGATGGCTTTTAGATTGAATAAGAGGTATTGTTCCATGATTGCATCATAGGGTGATGTGGAGTCAAATACTATAAGTTCAACGTCAACATGAGCTCGGTGGGGAGAATTCTAACCTCGACAACGAGCTTGATTTGTCCCTTTACCATGGTTAAAGCTCCGATCAATCTAAGAACTACATTTGAGTACGGTTACAAGAAATGAAGTTGAAGTCCCATCCACTTTTGTGTGCTAATGTACAAAATGTTGAGGGCACTATCCATATCAACCAAAACTTGGGGAATGGTTATACTCGCTATGGGTAGAGTCACTATCAGAACACCTAGAGAAGAGTGTGAGCTTATTTTGTTTGCTTTGGCTGGTGGGCGGACTGCTTCAAGTCTTCTATAATGTTTATGAGTAATACATATCTCATTTAGGTCGGTTGAGATGGGTCTTTTCAATCGGGACTCCTAAGATCTGTCGTATCACCCTTCATGGAACATATGCACCCCTGAGCTAGTAGGTCAATGTTGTAGAGCTTGATCTCCTCGAGTTACACCTATACCGTTAGGGGTTAGAAACTTTGTGCAGTAGAATTGATATTGTAGCCTTTAGCTCATGGAGTATGGATTTTCCCAAGATAGCATTGAAATTTGACGGTAGGTCGACCACCACAAAATCAACAATGATTTTTCTCTAGCAAGGTATTTCGCCAAGCTCAACGACCAGGGCAATTTATCTTCAGACTTCAATAGGATCTCTTGTAAAGCATTATCGCCTTTTGTGGTAGGTTGTATATATTTTTCCCTGATCCCCATTCATTCCAAGGTTTTTTTGTATAGTACGCTGACATAATTTCCATTATCCACGAGAGTTCCTCTTATGCTAATCCCTGCGATGGGTATCGTCACTTTGATTTTTCATTATTCCTTGGGAATCGACTTCTAAGAAGCTGAACTATTCTAGTCTTTTGGAAACAGTGATGTTGAGTTTGTGACGTCCTACTTCATCATTTTGCCATACCAGGACATCCTCGATTGTGTCCGACGTTTCCATTATCCACGAGAGTTCATCTTATGCTGACCCCCGCGATGTGCATTGTCACTTTAATTTTTCATGACTCCTTGGGAATCGACTTCTGAGAAGCTGAACCATTCTAGTCTTTTGGAAACAATATTGTTAAGTTTGTGATGTCCTACTTCATAATTTTGCCATACCAGGACATCCCTGATTGTGTCTGACGTTCTATTTGGGAAACTTGGTTTCCTCCTACCAGCATTCTGATCTTAGCCCTTTCCCGAGGGTTTTTGATTGGCAACCTGGCAAGACAGGTGGCAGGTCAGTCTGAAGGGCAAGGGTAACATGAGTCACTTTTATAGGTTTGGCTAAGAAACACATTAGCTATCCTCGCCTAATTAATGATTCAATTTGTTCTTCTAGGTCGAGACATTTATCCATGTTGTGAACTGCCAACATGTGGAATCGCCAATACTAGTTCTAATTTGTTCTTTGCAAGTTTTTCTTCATGGGTTGAGATCGGTAGAAGACCTACTTGTCTCCTACCTGCATGAATGCCTCCTCTAGATTGGTGTTTAGAGGGTGGTACTAATGAAACCTTTCAGGATGGGGGCAAGGTTGATATTTTTCTCTCTTCTCTTTTTTCGTTTAGGTGTGGATTTCTTATCCATTTTTTTTCCCTTTAGGAAGAGCAGAATAATTGAGTTTGGAATTCCTTCCTCTTAATCTGAGGTTGCCTCCTCTGCTCCAATATGCTTTTCTTCCCGACTTAGGAACTCATGGTAGGTCCCAGGCCCATCCTAATGAACTGACTACTAGAAGCGTATTTTTGGCCTCAGTCCAAAGATGAGGTATAAGAGCTGCATCATTTGATATTTTCTCCACTTTCATGAACTGTTTATTACATATGCTAAGGTAACTTTTGAAAGACTCACTATACCTTTGCTTAATACTCACAAAGCGTTCTTTAGGCGTGATCCTAGCTTTGGAACCCATGAATTGAGACAAGAATTCTGTAGCTAGGTCGTTCCAATTTTTGATGGACCTTTGATGTAACCTTCTAAACATTTGGGCTTTATTGCCCTAATATTAAGGAAAAAACTTTACACATGATGGCATCACTAACTCCTTACAGTTCCATTCAGGACGTATATTTGTCCAAATGGCTAAGTGGATCTCTCTCTCTTTTAAAGTCGGTGAGTGAAGCATTTTCAGCTTTTCAGGTAGTTGTTTAGCCCAGTATATCCTCTGTAAAAGGAGAATGACGGCCAGTAAGGTATTCTTCTATAGCTTTTATATTTAGCTTCCAAGTTCGCTATGCATTTTTTCAACAAACTTATCTCAGGTTTGTTATTTATTTGACAAACCCCTTTGAGAGGACTGGCTTTCCTTCTTTTTGGTGATGTGATCATTGGGAACCAATTTGTTGAGTACACTTCTTGCTTTCTTATAAGTTCTTTCTACTAGGAGAGAGTTGCTTCTTAACTCACCAGTCTTACTCTTTGACGATTCTTCCATGAGAAGTGAAGACTTTTTATGGTGAAAGGTCAGCTAGTTCTTTTCCTAACTGGTGATTGCACCTCGATATCAGCTGGGAGATAGGGGATGGATTGGTTTCTTTCCATTCTTCTAATAGTATTATTAGGCATTCTATCGTATCTCTCTTTGCGGTGAGCTGAGGATTGATGTTTTCAACATGGTCATTCTTGTTTTGGAATTCGTTAGGCACACTTGTATCACAAGGGTTAGTTTGAGTTGGATTTTTGGAGGTTGAATTGTTGATCACGATAGTATTTAGGTTGGATATATAGTTTTTTTGAAAGATTTTTATGGGAGATGTAGGGTTGTTTCATACAAGGCCCTCCTTCTAGTACCAAACTATTGACGTTAAAAAATGACTAAATCGGTTTTGTCAATTTAAGTGATATTTTGTAAGAGGTAAATGGTGCTAAGAGAGGTGGATTGTGCTGAAATAGTAAAAAGAAGAGAATGTTGGCAATAAGTAGAGAGAATGAGAAGTGTATTTCATGCATAAGTTGAGTTCTGTCCTTAGGGGGACCATTACAATTTCTTTTATACGAGAAAATAGGCAAATTGACATGATTTACATCAAATAAGCTATAGTGTTCATCTTAATGTGTGTGCCGCTGACCAGATACTAATTGGATGTTGAGGTCGGGCTTCATGCGTCATGATGAAGCTGAAGTGAGAAGTCATCATTGCATGCTCATTATTGGTCACAATTTTGGTGCATAATCATCATCGCCACTTGTCTTGACAGGATTGGCTCGGAGGAAGGTGGTGATGTCAGCCTTGGAGTAAGGGAAATCAGAGAGTAATGATGATGTTTCCTGTATGACGGTGGTAGATTTTGAATTCAGATGGTGAGCTAAGCTAAGCTGAGTATGTCGAGCTGAACTGGGAGCTACACCCTGTAATGGTTAGCCAGCCTGGAATTTAAACTCAACTTAGGAGATGTGGTTTAGGATATAAAGCATTTTTAGCATTTTAACAACTTCTTAATTTTACGGAAGTCAACATTTTAATACAATAATTTACTTCTATATAAACTTTATTAATTTATTCTTACTGGTTTTGAAACCCGAAAATATAATTACACAAGAAAGAAATAATTTAATAGAAGAAAATGGTTTCATTTGGAACTATTGGAATACTTTGTACGAACCGACATGAAGAGTAGTGAGTTAACTCGAAGATAGTAGGTACTATAACTGGCATTCTTGAAATCGGTTTAATCTTGATTGAGAACTTTCTCTTTGCTTTTATATAGCTTGCTTTCGTTTTCAACCATTCGTTCATTTTAGATCATATATGTGTAAGTGTTATATCTTAAATCCAATCAGTTTAGGTTGTAAACACTTTTAATATGATTAATGTATATATATTTACAAGATCTATTTTTTTTAAATTAGTATTCTAATAAATTATAATAAATAATAGAATCCGTACATTTAAGTCTTAGTAATTTGTTAATCACAAGAAGCTGTGATTATGAGATACAAATTACATATGACTAAATCTTAAATCATTATTTGTCGTAAGTGCAATGCCCCAACCCGCATGGATCGAAACGTCACTAGATTAACTTTACTTTACTTGTAGACCGTAGACTTAATAAAAGAATTAACGATACTTTTAGCGGAAAACATAAAAAAATAATTTAAGAATTAAATTTGAGAATTATTTAATTCTAAATAACATCATTTTGTATTAAGAGATTATCTAATAATTTCTTAGAAATAAAGTCGCATTATTGAAGTGAAATTCTAGGAAGAAAATGAAAAATAAATGTTGCTACTTTTGTTTTCTATCTCATCGGCAATTTCAAAAATAAATTCGTTGGCATATCTATCGATCTTGAAACTTCATGAAATTTTATAGTAAAGTAAGAAATCCTTTGTATTATGACATATCCCAAAATCAGCTTCCATCGGCAACATATGAGGCATTAAAATATTTTCGAAATCCCGCAGCAACTCGGTTTAGAAGGTAACTCAACACAGTTTACTTAAAATGACATATAAAATTCTACAGACATCGGATTGACATGATGTTGACTTTATTCAGTAGCTAATCCATGAAACTATCAAACACCACTAGTTTTGTCCAAAGATTCTAAGCAACTATTGAGTTACGACTTAGAATTTTTAAAGTCAATGGCAAAAGCTGAAAACAGCAACACCACCGGTGCAATATACTTTAAGGAACATATAAAATTCTGTAGATCTTGGATCGACGCGATTTCAAATTTATTCAGTAGCTAATCCATGAGACTATCAAACACCACTGGTTTTATCGTAAAATTCTAACTAGCGATTGAGTTACGAGTTTTTAAAGTCAAGGGCATAAGCTGAAAATTTAGAAAAAAAAAAAAAAAAA
>CAIGRF010265109.1:20435-51651 GCA_903798235.1 Fraxinus ornus
GGAATTTGTTACTCTTAGATAGTACGAAATTATGATCTACATCTCATTCAGTTAAGTTGATAACGAAATTCTTAGTCAAGGTGTGTTCATAAGTCGAAAAGAGTTTTTGGCTTATATTGACTTAAAAGTAGGATGAAAGATATAATTGGTAATTGAGATTGACACACATCTATATCTCGTAATTGATCGAATTATATTGATAAAAGGATTATAGTTTCATGGTAAACTAACAAGTTTGATTTTATCATACCAGGTGGCATTTTGCATCATATGTATTGCCTCGACACATTGTTATATGTCAGTTTGGGACGACTTATGTGAATTTGTGATAAATTAAAAGGGGTATTTTAATTTATCGATTTTGATTATATCAAAATAATAATTTACGTCGTTAGATATCATGATCGAGAATTTAATGGGTTACTCACAAAATAAGAACAAGAAGAATGAGATTCACCAATTAATTAATTAACAAGTGTTTGACAATTAATTAATTGGGTTGCTTGTTAATAGGCCAGAATTAATTAATTGGATTAATTAAATTATGAACCAAATTTAATTAATTGGATTAATTAAATATTGGATCAGATTAAGTTTACGGGCTAAGTCCTCTTGGACTTTTATTAATAGGCTGCTAGGTTTAAAATTCATAACACAATACAATTATATTCTTGCTAGTACACGAAAAGAAAAACAATAGTTCTCTCAATCTTGTTCCCTATGTGGATTTTCATTGGAGGCTGGATAATTTAACGACTGCAGATTGCATATCAGAATTGTCCTTCAAGAAATTCATCAAATGTATAATTTTTTATCACAGTTTTTATTTGAACACAAAGCAGATTTTTAGCGAGAATTGAAATCTGTTTTATTTTTCAATGTACATGACCAAGTAAATTCCCAACAATATGGACAGCTACACCAATAAGCGGACATATTTCTTTGATTGAAGTGTACTACAAGAGGACTCACATTATAGCGTAGTGTGTAATGGTCGACCTTAACTTTCATTTGAATGATGTACGCACCATGTGTTAATGGTAAGAAAAAGTGATGATTCAACAGGCAATCTGAATGATATGTGTTACAGAGTAACCAATCTTACTGAGCTCGTCCCAAAAGAATGGGAAATCAAAATGATACCCAAATGTGTGATAGATTTTTTAACGTGTTTCATGCTTTATTTTTGGATAACGTAATATAGACACGGTTTTAAAGCTTTTGATTACATTCATATATTTTACATGAACATCCTCACACTTTTTTTCTTTCCTTGCTAACTAAAGAGTAGTACTCTTAACCCTTCAAGCCCTGTATATTACTACAGCTGCAATCTTTCCAGTCATTGAAACTCGACCGACCAACAGATTATTGATCTTCGACCCCAATGAAGCACTGACTTATTTTTAATACCTTACTTTTACAATTTGATAAGAAAGACACTTATCCTTTAGAGACAATCCCGGACTTCAGCGCAGCTGTGCTTAGGTTCCAACTGTGTATAATACCAGGAGCAATGGATAATAATAGATGTAATAGTAGACGCGGTAGTTCGATAATCCTATGAAACAGAGTGGAATAAGGAACACCGTGAGTGCAATGACAAAGTTAGTGCCCATGAACAACACAACATGAGCAAGCCAACTGAGTTTGCTCACTACAAGATACACCCCTGCCATGAATGCTATAGACATCATGGAAAGGGCTATTCCGAGTAGTGGAACGGCCAATTTTAAGGCAACATGCGTGGAACTAGTGTCTCCCAGCTGTGCCCATAAGAGAATAACAGCAACACTGATGGAGCTGTACATTGCCAATGTGTCACAAATCACAAATTCCTGAAACATAACTTTTTTTAACATGGTAGCGATTCCCTGGTCAGGACTTGTATTGTTATAGCCACCGGGAATGGTGAATCCTGCAGTAAATGTCACCGTTGCAACAACGGTTGCCACCAGCAGAATTACATTGATCTTATCGTTCCAACTCTCTCTTTCTGTCTGGTTCCCTACCCTGAAACTTGCACTTTTGAAATTCTTTGTTTGACGTGATTGTGGGGCACGAACAACTCTCAAAGCCATCCATGTTAGCCGCTGCATTTATAAATTGAAAAGTTCATTTGAATACGTATTAAATAGTTTGTGTTGGATTTTGTCTATGCAAAGGGCTTACCTTCTGAAAAGATGCCATTTCTGGTTCCGCATGTTCTGCAGCAATGTCAAGTGCTGTCTGATGGTTATTGTTTACCAGCTCAAGAATCACTCTTTCATCCCTTATTAGAGTGTGCACCAACTTGGGATACCCGTAAATCGTTGCCAAATGCAAAGGTGTATTTCCGTCCGCATCTTTTTCGCTAATAAGCTTCTCCAGCTCTGGCATTTTGAGCAAGAAGTCCACAATTTTGTACTTTCCACTTCTAGCTGCAATATGGAGTATGTTTTGTCCACGTGTAGCCAGTAGTTCCCGCGTATCTGGGCGATTATGAAGAATCAATTTGATTATATCGATAAATCCTTTCTGAGCTGCTGAATGAATGGGGAAGAATCCCCGTTTGTCTTTCTGGTAAGCAAAGTAATGATGTTTGTTCAATAAGAAATTTACTCCATCCGTATATTCCGTGCATACAGCAACATGAAGAGGATTCTTTCCATTCCCACTTCTTAACTGGAAGGACGATTGGTCCCTTTCCCACAGTAAATTTAGAACATCTAAAATTTTGAACAAACAAATGGCACTCTCATCATTCTCGATGATTGAAGAAGAACAACAGATAGGAAAATAGAGAGGTTTTGCTCTTAACTTACCGACGTTTCTACCAAGGATTGCAGCAAAAACTGGGGACTTGTTTTCGGTTTTTCCTCCAACATTGTAATTACCCACTGGATTCTCTAATAGGAGCTTGGCAATGGTGACAAATCCTGCTTCTGCGGCCAGATACAGCAGAGACTTGCCTTCCTTGTTAAGCGAATACAGCATATTTGGGTTCTTCTTGATTAAAATTAGAGCCACTTCCTCGTGGCCACATCTCAAAGCTACATGTAGAGCCGTATTGCCTTTCTCATTCTTTTCTCCTAAGCCACCTTCTTTGTAATCTGAATGAATTAATAGCTGCACCATCAGTAAATCTCCAGCTCTTGCTGCAATGTGGAGTGCGGTATCTCCTCTCGAATTCTTGTCAGCCACCAAGAAAGATAAATCCTTGCATATAAGTTTAACAATTTCGTGATGCCCAAAACTCGTTGCTATATGCAGAACTGTCGTCTTTTGAGGTCCAAGTTGGACACAGGTAGCCGGTGGATCGTGATGCTCGACCGCCACATGTTCCATTGCCCTCACGAATTCAAGAATATCACCGTCTGTTGTCGCCCTGTATAGCTTGGGGTCCATAGTTTCTGCAGTCTCATAATTCTCCTCAACTTCTTCGGACAACCCTGGATACTTGGGCACAGACATTTGTAACTCAATACTTTCTTAACCTTCTTTAGTAACATGAACTCCTGAATTTATATTAGCACTTGTATGATACAGGTATTTTCTGAGTAATTGAGCAAGTAGTTTCCTCTTAACTTCACTGTTCAATTTTTTAAGTACTTCTTAAATTGCCAAAAATTATTAAGATAAAAATGTAGGACTGATTTCATCCACCAAGAAATTACACAATATTTCGAATTTTAGAGGAATCTACATGTAATTTTCTGAGCTATAAACAGAAGATACAACTGCAGTGATGTCCTACTTGGTTAATTAAATAAGGATAAATTCTCTCCGCAGTTCCTGAACTTTTAGTTAAATCTCATTGTGACAACTCAACTTTAATTTAGTTTCAAATTTCACCATTTTGTCACATATCGTCCACATCATGTCCAAAATTGATGGAAATTGCTTAGTTGGCAGTCATATAGTAACTGATGCTACGTGGCACCTTAAAAAGAAATTCAAATTCAAATTTTATCACTTTCACATATCATCGCCAAATTGAAGGAAACTGCTTAGTTGGCTCCATATGGTGACTAAAAAAAAAGTGGTAGAATGAGGGTTATCATATTGTCTTTAGATTCAAAAAGATTACAGATGACATGAAGTAATGGTAAACTGGCATGGGACACAATGATTACATGGAAGATCCATTACTCTATAATTGTCAATTAAGCAGTTTTCTTCAATTTTGATGATTATAAGTAATACATTAGTGAAATTTAAAATTAAATTGAAGTTGAGACAAATTATTAGTTACAAAGTAAACTTTAGTGACCCTATTGAGGTTTTGCTGAAAATTCAGTAACTACCAATGAAATTTATCCATTATATTATGATTTCTTTGTCCTCATACTATGGTCAAGTTTAAAGTTTAGTTTAATACACGACAGTTTCTTAAATAAGCATTTATCAACTGATTGCATGTCTAGAAAGTAGGACTATTATACAAACATGCAACATAATGGCCTAATGTAGTCAAAGACGCGTTTTGTAGGAAATTACTTTACATTTCCTGTTTAAAAGTGGTTGATACGATATCTTTCTAATTTGTGGTCCCTTCTGCGCAGTATGTGGTCATGCATGATCTATATTTTTTCATTTGAAAGATAGGGGACTATTGTATCTTTGCTTAAATTTCAAATTGTTTTCAGTTTAATTTAATGTTAAATATAGTGAGATTGGGTGGGGGTGATGGTGAAGCCTGGAAAAAAAATTATAATTAATGGTGAAATCAGTTTTGGTGCTAAAATAGGATTTGTGGATAGAGATGGCAAACGCCCCATCTCGATTTGTCTTTCAGTTTTCTCCAGATGGGGCGAAGATTCTCTACTTCATCGAGCGTAGTCCTTGTCCCGACTCTCCTTTTATTGTTGACCTTTATCCTTGTAGGGGATGTGATCAACAGATTCTTACTTTTTTCACGTCCACATAAGTGTTACTCATGTACACTTGGACAAACCTTACGTCAAACGTGACCTTTTCTAGTAGTGAGGGAGACGGTCGCAAGTACTATAATGATCGAGTCAGACAATTTATAAGTATTTAGGTGTAAGACATGCTTAAGACATGAGCCACTAACTATTAAAGGGTCGGATCCGGAAGACTATATAGACAAAAAAGAGAGCAAGTTTATAGTTTTGAGTATATAAAATTGCATTATCTTCAAATGATACTAGGTGTGAGCTTTTGTAGTAGAAAAAGTGTGATACTAATCGTTGGATAGAAAGACAGGTTGCCTCGTCCTCATGGTCTAGGCGTCCATTCCTACGTGTCAATCCATCCATCATAGGTTGGACGGCATTTAATGTTTTTGAAAAGTAGCCATCTCAATGCCTTGGTCTGACCTTTGATTTATAGACTGATGATTTGACATTTAGATGCCTGCTGCAAAGATCTTAAATCAATCAATCGCAATTGGATCTTGTGTAGAAGATCTCCTGAAGGACGATATGAAGTGAGAGGCACCTTTTGTTAAATGAGGAGACTAGCTACCTCAAATTATTTCCCTGCAGCATGTGTAGCATCTCACCAAAGCTATGGAGGTCAGCCTCTACATGGCACCTCGAACGGGCTGGTGAATCACTTAGGCTACCTTATATATGACCTCACCTCGGCTAGGTAGGAAGATGAGTGGAGTGTGGGCCTTGTTGGCTACCACGTTGAGGCGATATTGAGTCTCGTCAGGAGAAGCATAACGATAGTCTCTCAAGTACATGCATGGATATTCATATAATACGCGCACTTTTAGTATAGGGTGGAAGCTCATTGTTGAGATGTTGCATTGGTGTGGAGCATCTTATCTTTCTTTCGTTGTGCAGCTGTGCATTTGATGCAATACAATAGTCCCTCAAGTATAGGCATGGACATTTATATAAATGTGTGGAATTGGAATTGCAGAAGTGAATTGGATACCTTTTCTAGAAGCTATGCAAGAGACACACACGTGAGGCCTTTAATCGGGGACGAGGCTCTGAAAGCTAGAGGCTTTGAGAAAAGCTTTGATGGTAAAGGTAAGGTCCTTGCTTGAGGACGAGGCTCTGAAAGATAAAAAAATCGAGAAAAGATGTGAAGGCAGAGGTGAGGTACTTGCTTGAGGATGAGACTCTAAAAGATAGAGCTATGAGAAAAGCTGTGACAGAAAAGATGTTGTCCTTGCTTGAGGATGAATCTCTGAAAGATAGAGGCTTTGACAAAAATTGAGATGGTAGAGGCAAGGTCCATCCTTGAAGATGAGTCTATGAAAGATAGAAGCATTGAGAAAACTGGTAGGCAAAGGCGAGATGATCTAAAAATTCGAACGTCGAGGTAGATGTGATTGCATACTTCTGAACTGATGAGACATTTGGGAGTTTTGTGCCAATGATTTGAAAGCTATTGTGTATTTCCAAGAAGACCAACTGAGGCATCGCCTACTTCTAAGACTCATTTAGGTCATAATCGCCTAGGTTTGTAAAAAACATAATTGGGTGTCTAGAAATGGTTATGCCAGGTGATGGAAGATAGTTTGACCACGATCACGTCGAAACTTAAAGAGCCCACTATTCTCTCTTCTAAGGAGGTAAGTAGGGCTATTAGGCTGGGGAAGAACATAATAGAGGTTACCTTCTCCTGTTGACACCTCATCAAATGGGGGGCTTCGACAACCCTTCAAACATTACCATAGCCAAACTTGAGAAAATGAGGAAGATTTATATGGTCCTTAACAACATTGAGTTCATCATTCATGAGCCCATGAAAGGGCTTGTTACCTAAGGCCGGGGTGTGTTGCCCTGAGTGAACACCTCTCCATGGCTAGCCTTAGAATACCTCTACATCCTTCGTTTACTATTGAGGTCCTATGGACTAGCTCCAGCCCAACTCAATCAGAACTCATTGAGCCAAAGGTTAGGTTGTAGAAGTTGTGGAGGAAATTCAGCATTAGGGATGTGCCTTTCTTTGTCTTCCATTCCATATATATTACAAAAGCCTGCGGGAGGGTAAAAAGGCGAAAGGTTGCACCAACTGACGTCATGGAGAGCTCATTCTCCCTTCGTGGTGGGCCACCAACCTCCATCAAGTATTGAAGTGGAGTTAAAGGTTCATGGTATTAGGTCAATAAGATACCATGGTAGGTCACCTGATGGCACTCCTAACATTTTCCACAACATATTCAACTAAAAGTTTCATTACCGAACTCATGTCGCTTATTTTCTACTTTGTTACCAATACTTAACCATTTTTATTGTTCACATTCGTAGATTTGTCGATGAGGTGTGAAATCAGTTTTGAGCAGTGGGACATCATACATTCCATCTACTAACTTCCTTTCAAGGAGCGACATCACAATGAGCTAGTAGAGAAAAATATCCACTTCATCACAAACGAGTTGCTCGCTACTCAGAGTGAGTATCAAAATGGTTGCTTTATCATTCATGTATATTATTTGATGTCCCAATACTAGGTACTTTTTGTAAATTTTTTGAACAAAAAGCTGTTGAAGCTAGAATTCACCACTATACACTAAAAGTATGGTTGAGGCTAGTATGTCAAAAACCACCTGTATAGCCTACAAGAAGTAGAGCGAGTAGCTCATACAAATGACCAAAAGACTTTCTACTAATGATGAAAAGTCAGATATAGAAGAGGTGGAACATATGAAGATAGGACCAACAAAAATCAGCCCATACTAATGCGGCCTCGAACAAGTTGAAACGGATTGCTCTTCCTCCTCCTTCCTGAAGCAAAAAATCTATTAATCTTCCACTCTTGGATATCTGGAGATTTTTTGGGCAGTAGTCCAATGAACTTCTAGCCATAGTACTTGAGATGCTTTCGCGTGACACTGTCTTGACCACGATGGTTCATAATAAAATATAGGATGGAATAGTGGCAAGACTACGTCACCTCCTACGAGTCTGAAGACTTGTTGGCTGCCAACAATGTATGTATGGCCCGAACGTTGAGGATTGGCATAGCTATAGAAGGTCTGGAAAGAGACCTCAAAAATAAAAACTAGGATTGGCTCGTTGCCTCTTACTCTGCAGATAAGGTAAGGAGGGCAATTTGAAGCTTAAGAATCTGAATTGAAGTAGGGAGAGGTTGAAAGTAAGTGTCAGAAAGCTAAAGCTGAAGTAGCCCAATCGAAGAAAGCTTTACAAGGCGAAGTGCGAATTTTCAACCATGTTGACAATTCAACTAATTTGATAAAATGTTCTATTAATACCTCCCAAGTTTTGATGTGGGTCCCATTTGGATTTGCATCACACCTTTTCCATCGAGGCTCTTCCATGCTAGGGGCTTCTTCCAAGGTGGATGGTTCATCCATTAGAAGGCATCATCTTTGTAGGTATCTAAGGTAGGCTCCCTTTTGGGGTGCTTCTCACTTCTTCTTTCGAAGTGAATTAATTTCCTTGCATGGGGGTGGCTTATTCATGTCAGGGAATTCTTCCACTGTGGAATGGTTCATCCATGGAAGGTGCTAGGAAGAAGTGGAAGTACTTAGAGCCCATTTGGCATAGCTTTTTAAAAGTCAAAAGTAGCTTTTAAGACCTAAAAGCTGCTTTTTGACCCGTTTGGCTAATTTTATGAAAGTGTTTCGGTAATTAGAAGAGCTTTTAGAGAAAGCCAGTTCAATATTGCTTCTTCTAAAAGCACTTCCAAAATAGGAAGTATTTTTAAAAGTTAGTTTCTAAATAGAAATTAAGGTAGCTTCCTTTAATATCTCTTCTACATGAAGCAAAAGCCAAAGTTGTGCGAAACTAGCCCTTAGTGATGAAATTCACTACATTGAATAAAATATATTTAGATGAGCTCGAAAAGATTGTCCAGTCAAATAGGTGAGTCTTGCTAAGCGATAGTATCTTTTTAACCATTCTATATTCTATGGATGAGGGTGTACCTTTTCATCTTGGTCTTCAATTTTGTAAGTTCTAGGTTACATTTGTTTTATCTAATGCGGTAGGGACCTTCCCAATTAAGACCCAATATGCCTATGCCTGATTCTTTAGAGGAGAGATTGCTTATGCAAAAATGACATTTTCTTTGCTTTGAAAGAATAATAATTGGTCATCTTTCGCTAGTAAGAGGCGAGTTTTACATGTGAATCATCTCTCATTTCTTCAAGGAAGTTAAGTTCACACCTTCTCAACTCACCATTGAATATTTCATTGAAATGTGAGCGACGAGGAGAAGACAATTCTACCTTAATCGGACTCATAACTTCAGCTTTATAGGCCATGGAGAAGGGAGTTTTTCCATTGGTGTGAATAGCCCACAACAATTGAGGGTTATATTTGATGGTTTTGTTGATGACTTCGACCTGGCCATTCGTTTGAGGGTGGTGAGGTGTTCAGAACTGTTTCTTGATTCATTGTTCCTCAGACAGGTCTCGACATTTTTGTTGTCCAATTTTCATGTGCTGACTAATATGATTGAGTGGAGAATGCGTAACCGATATATGATGTTCTTCCAAAGACATTTGAGAGTGTTAGCTTCAATGGTTTTGGCCAGGGTTCGACTTCTACCCACTTTATAAAGTAATAAATGGCAACAATTGCGTAGCTTACATTGCCATTTCTTTTGGTAGGGGGCCTATAAGGTCAATTCACTACTTGGGAAATGGTTAAGGATTAGAGACCACTTAAGCTCTTGAGATGGTTGCCACTACACAGTTGAGAAGCATTGTCACTTTCCATAATTCCATACAAATTGAATGGCATCATTTTTCAAGCACTTTTCATGAAAGTGTATACCCTTTGGTGCTGTTTTCACATACACATTCATGAGTTTCTCAAATGATGTAAGTCGTCTCTTCTCCTCCTATGCATTGGGCAAGAAAAAACTCTTTTGTATTGCATATCATCTTGACGAATGAAGTGTGCATCTTTTCTTCTAAGATTGTGGGCATCTTTGTGTTATGTTATATCCTATCTTTGAGAAAGTTTCTAGTAGGTTGCATCCTAATGAAGTGCCTACAATCCACATCATTTCTTTTCCCTTTGAGACGAAGGGGAGCAAGATGCTCGATGTGTACTATCTTGAGTAACTTGAAATCTTTGCTCTTGCCAGCTTGGATAGTGCATCTTCATGGACATTTTCAAGACAGTGTGATTGAGTGAAACTAGCAAGTGTACGAGATCGTTGACAAGTACTATATTTGATGAGAAAAGTTATCGTTCCACATGGAATAAATTTCACTCCAAGTTTATTAGTATTGTATGGATTTCGAATTTGTAACACAAAAGAGAGTTTGAATTTGATTTATGCTAAATAAATATAAGAAATCTAAAGAAGTTTGAATTTTATCAAATTATGAATGATTGTATTAGATTTCGAGTCCGTTTATTGCTATCTATTTCAATTTATAATTTGTAATCCAATCTTATTCGTGCATTCTCGACAATCAATAAAGTAAATATATTCAACTTTCTTTTTCAAGACAAATTAATTATATTCTAATCACGATCAAATGATTAAAATGCATTAAATTTTAAATTATCTATATAATTGCACACTTGATAAATGTTATTCTTAAGATCCATTATACATATGTTAGTTTTGTCACGTTAACTTATTTCTCGCAATATTACAACAAGTAACTAATTATCTAATTGATTGTTAAACAATTAAATAATACAATGGTTATCCAAAATTAATCAATAAATGAAAGAACTACTAAACTATGAGTTTTTAATTAAAATAAATAAACAATGGGTTCGTCTTCATACAATACAAAAATGGATCTAACTTAACACAATTTTGTATAAATTAAGAGAAGAATAATAGAAAAATATCATCCAGATTATAA
The DNA here is from genome assembly GCA_903798235.1 of Fraxinus ornus. NCBI lineage: Eukaryota > Viridiplantae > Streptophyta > Magnoliopsida > Lamiales > Oleaceae > Fraxinus > Fraxinus ornus. The sequence goes on from CAIGRF010265109.1 coordinate 31,198, forward strand.
AATATCCAAGGCTGAAATTTTCAATTTCTTGATGCAATTGGTCTTCAATTTGTTGTTAGGATTTGATCTTCTCTCTCAAAAGTGATAAGTTTCCACTTATTTTTAATGAATCTCATCATATATATGTGTATAAAGGCAAGAAGAAAGAGTTTCAATCATAAAAGGAAAAATGGCCCTTTAGATGAAATTTAACCTGTGTGGGAAGCTCTATTCTTCCCTATGGGTACTCAGGCAAGATGAATTGCTCTAGGGTTGATTTTAGACAACCTAGCACGTTCGCGTCAGCTTAATCCTTGTGGGTGCCCCAGTTCAAGCGATTTCGCCTCGGAACTGTCGTTAGTATTTTTATCAAAACTTTCTCTCTCGATGTTCAATTGAGGTGATTCAAAGTGAGTTGGAGAGCTTACTCAAAGGGCTACAATGCTTCTTGAAATAGAATCTCTCCAATTCAAATGTTGTCTATCTGATAAATAGGTATAAATATGAGGAAAAATTCGGAGCATAACTTTTTTGGTTGAAAAATTGATTTGTGAAAATACTTTGACTATATTTCACTCATTTGACCTCCAATTGAATCAAATCAATCATGTGGGATCTTCAATCACATCTTATGGTCTAAATCAACTATTTGTTGAACTTTGAATTTCTTCATTTTTCGCACGTTTTTCATTCGTTTATTCAAATTTCACTCTTAATCATTGAGTTTAACATAACAAATACATTTAACACATAATTAAGCTATAATTCATCCAAAGCACTAACGAAAACTTACAAAATATATTTATTAGCATGGAGTTTGTGCCAATTCAAAATTTTCAAACGATAGGAGAAGGCCCATGACTTGTTTGAGGTATGCTACCATGCCTTTGTCTCTTGCGGTAAAGTTACCATCGACTTGGCTCACTAATTGCTGAGAATCAATACTTGTAAATAGCTTATTCACTTGCACATGCTTAGAAAATATGAGGCCAACTAGGAGAGCTTCATATTCAGAGACGTTGTTGGGGGCCTTGAATTTGAACTTTATCGTAAAATTAAGCTTGTAGACTTCTGGTCTAATTAAGACCAATCCAGCTCTAGAACTTGCCGCTCCTTCAACAAAAAAGGCTCCAAGTAGGGTGCTCTACGAGTTTCATCATCGCCTTTATCAGGGACATTGGTAAATTCCACTACAAAATCTACTAGGGCTTGATCTTTTATGGAAGTCTGTAGGTTGAAGTCGAGATCAAACTCACTCAGCTCTATACCCCACTTCATAACCTCCCTAAGCATCAGCTTTTTGGAGCACACACTTGAGTTGAAAGCTTGTTAGCACATGTATGTTATGGGCTTCAAATTATAGCCTTAACTTTCTTAAAGAGATGCCGATAGAGGGGGAGAGCTCCTTCATATCTGAGTAAAGAGCCTCCACTTGTAAGAGGGCTTTGCTCACATAATAGATGTACAATGGCGATTTGCCTTCTTCTCTTGTAAAAACTTAGTTGATGGCCTCTTCATATACGACTAAGTATAGTAGCAGGGGTTTATCAGCCTTTAGTTTGGAAAGAAAAGGCTTGTCCCAGGTACTTTTTCAGCACTTGGATAGCCTTTTAACACTCCTCATTCCAGTGAAACTTTTTCTCCTCTTTAAGAACTTCGAAGAAGGGGAGACATTTATCAGTGACTTTTGAGCCGAACTGAGTCAAAGTTGCAACCTACCCGATGAGGTTCTACACCTTATTGGGTTTTAGAAAAAGATCTCGTCTCTATCAAGTCCTTGAATTTTTTAGGGTTGACATCAATACGTCTTTGGTTAACCATGTAGCCTAGAAAATTTTTGGAAGTAGTACTAAACGCTCACTTAAGAGAGTTTAATCTCATTCTATACCTCCTTAAAATTTAGAAAGTAGCATCTAGGTGCTTGACATGGTCCTTAGTTTTGAGGATCTTCACAAGCATTTCATCCACGTATACTTCAATGATTTTTCCAATGAGGTTAGAAAACATCTTGTTGACAAACATTTGGTATTGGCTCTTACTTTTGCAACTCAAAAGACATCATCTTATAGCAATAGAGACCTCTATCAATGATGAAATAGGTATTTTCTTCATCTCGAGATGCATGAAGATTTGATTATAGCCTGAATAGGCATCCAATAAACTCAACAACTCGTGTCCCATGATGAATCTAGGAGTTGAGCTTTGGAAGGGAAAAGTTGTCCTTTGGACAAGCTTGGTTGAGGCTAAAAAAATATATGCATACCATCCACTTGCTATTGTGCTTTTTCACAAGGACTGGATTGGAGATCCACTTGGATATGGGGCCTCTCTAATGAAGCCATTGGTTATTAGCTTTTTCATCTCTACTTTTAGGGCTTCATACCTCTCAGGGTTGATGGTTCTTCTCTTTCGTCTATGAGAGGGAAAACTTAAGATCAATTTTTAGATGGTGGCAACTCACTTTTGGGTCAATGCCAACTATGTCTTCATGCCTCTAAGCAAATACATCAAAGTTGTTGCATAAGAAGGCTTTTTTAACTTCGTCTTCCATCTGGTTATAGATCACTTTCCCTTTGTAATGATTCGGTGGGATCTTGAAGGTCTACTAAAAGCTCTCCAATTCTTTCATAGGGATTGTTTATTAGGTGGGATCCACAATGCGTAGGTCCAACTCATCGTATATAGCCTTTCTTTAAAGGCATCTACTATCTCAAAGTCTCTCCCTCATTTAGGGATCCGCTCTTCTTTAGTGCAACGACCATTTTGATGTCCAATAAAACCATATTGGTATCAAAGGATTTAACCTCCCTTGGAAAGTTTGGATAATGTTCTCTAGCTCCTATATGATCGCCTCTAATTGTTGCAATGACATATTTACTTTGGAACTTTGAGCATATATGATGGATAAAAGTGATGGCCTATAGTTTCTTTAGGACAGATCTTCACAATACTCCATGGTGGCGACATGTTGTCCACCACAAGGAACTTTATATAGTGATAGGTTGTTTCAAGAGCTATGCCCATCTCTACTGCAAGGGTATTTTTCCCTTAGGATATATGATGGATGAAAGTGATGGCCTATAGTTTCTTTAGGACAGATCTTCACAATACTCCATGAGGGCTGACATGTTGTCCACCACAAGGAACTTTATGTAGTGATAGGCTATTTCAAATGGTATACCCATCTGATGCAAACCCAGTAGCAACGATGACTATGAAACCCACAACGAGATTGATGCGGAACCCAAGAACGCCAATTAGATCCGATTTTGGACTTGAACATAACGAAGTGAACCAAAAAATCCGATGATAACAAAGAACGTTGAACCTCTTGATTAACAATGAAGAACCCACAATCCGATGTTTTGAACGCCATAAGATTTAGATCTTGATGAGTTCGAATTGATTGTTCAAGAAATAACAAGGAAAGCAATAGTCTCTCTATTAAAATTTTGTCAAGAGTCCAAAGACAATGAATACTTTTGGTATTTATACCAAACCCTAGAAACTAGGTAAAAACATGCATAATCTCATAAATAAGGTAGGAGATTGACTAAATATAGAATTCTAACAATTATGGAAAATTCGCAAAAAAGGAAAGTTTTGCAATTTTTTTTTCCTTGCGGCCGCAAGGCATATTTGGTCGCGGCCACAAGGAACAACTGAAAAACCCCATTTGAGTTTTGGTATATACCTTTGTGGCCGCAAGGCTGTTATGTCTATGTGGCCGTATAGACATAAATTTCAGTCCCGCTTTCTCCCGCCTCGATCCGCATGATCTATTGGAGTTCCGACCTCAACCCTAACATAAAACTTGCCTTTTTTTTCCATGTAGAACATGACATAGTCCATCGTTGCTTGAACAAGTAATCCCATTGCCGCTGTCACTTGTTTTGCCCTAGCTCGAGTAATCGGTCCTTCGTCAACTATCGATGGATCTTTTCCCGGGCTTGTTATCGCTTCAACGGCACCTTGGATCATATCATCCCCTTCCTCTTCAAAAGGATTCATCCTTGAATAGTACCTACATCAAACATAGACAGATCAACAACGTTAAATGTAGCTGAAACATTATACTCACCTGGGAGGCCCACTTTGTACGCATTATCATTGATCCTCTCGAGGACTTGGAATGGGCTATCTCCACGTGGTTTCAGCTTAGACTTTCTCTAATTCGAAAAGCGCTCTTTCCTGAAATGCACCCAAACCCAATCTTCTGGTTCAAATGTCACGCGTCTTCTTCCTTGTTTACTTTCGTTACAACGAGCTTATTCTTTTCTTCAATTTGTGCCTTGACCTTCTCGTGTAGTGACTTTACCAATTCAGCTTTTCGCTTACTATCCAAGCTACCTCGTTCATTTACAGACAAAGACAATAAATCCAAAGGTGCTAGTGGATTAAACCCATAAACAACTTCAAAAGGCGAAAACGAAGTAGTAGAGTGCACAACTCTATTATAAGCAAATTCAATGAAAGGTAAACACTCCTCCCAACTTTTCAGATTCTTGTTTATCACCGTACGAAGTAATTGAGTCATGGTTCTATTAACTACCTCGATTTGTCCATCGGTTTGTGGATGACAAGTAGTAGAGAACAACAATTTAGTGCCTAACTTGTTCAACAAAACACGTAAAAAATGACTCAAAAACTTAACATCTCGATCTGACAATATGCTCCTAGCGTACTATCTCCTGAAAGAACAAATCGGCAATATTGGTGGCATCATCGGTCTTGTGACATGGTATGAAGTATGCCATTTTACTAAACCTGTCCACCACAGCAAAAATTGAGTCCCGACCCTTTTTTGTCCTAGGTAAACCTAACACAAAATCCGTTGAAATATCCACCCAGGGTCACTAGGTATAGGCAAAGGAGTATACAAACCATGAGGCAAAACTTTGGACTTAGCCTGTTTACAAGTTATCCATTTCCCACAAACGCGTTCTACCTCACTTCTCATTTTAGGCTAATAGAAATATTCCCCTATCATGTCTAAGGTCTTTTGTACCCAAAATGACCCATTAAAACCCCACCATGTGCTTCCCTTATCAATAATTCACGTATAGAACAGTTTGGAACACACAACTTATTTTCCCTAAACAAATACCCCTCGTGCTTATAAAATTTATCGATAGCCCCCTTGTTGCATGATTCATAAATGCTAGAGAAATCAGATTCACTCGCATACATGCCTTTAATGTGTTCAAAGCCAAGGAAACATGCACTTAAAGAATTTAGAAGTACATATCTTCAAGATAATGCATCCGTCACCACATTTTCCTTACCTTGTTTATACCGGATGACGTATGAAAATGACTATAAACTCCATCCACCTCTCGTGTCTTTTGTTCAACTTACCTTGACCCCACAAGTGCTTCAATGACTCGTGATCAGTGTATATCATGAACTCCTTAGGCCACAAGTAGTGCTGCCAAGTCTCCAGTGCTCGAACAAGTGAGTACAACTCCTTGTCATATGTGGGATAGTTCAAAGCAGCCCCATTCAGCTTTTCACTTAAATAAGTTATAGGTCGTCGATACTGCATCAATACTACTCCAATACCTATACCTGATGCATCACACTTAATCTCGAATGCTTTGTGTTAGGTAGTGCCAAAACAGGTGCTTTACACTGTCTATCCTTGATAGTATTAAATGCATGTTCTTGTGCATCACCGCATTAAAAACCTATGCTCTTCTTAACGATTTCAGTGAGTGGTGTAGTGATTGTACTAAAATCCTTTACAAACCGCCTATAAAAACTAGCCAGTCAATGGAAACTCTTAACTTCAGTTATGCTCTTAGGTGTTGACCAATCTTTTATAGCCTTAATTTTCTCCTCATCCACTTCTACTCCATTATCCCCAACCACAAATCCTAGAAAGACTACCTTCTCCATGCAGAAAGTGCACTTTTTAAAATTAGCATATAATTGTTCTTTCCTTAGCACTACAAGCACACAACTTAAATGCTCGAAATGTTCTTCAAGGGTTTTGGTATAGATTAAAATGTCATCAAAATAAACTACAATAAATTTACCTATGAAAGCACGCAACACATGGTTCATCAATCGTATAAAAGTACTTGGTACATTAGTGAGACCAAACGGCATAACCAACCATTCATATAATCCATATTTAATTTTAAATGCCGTTTTCCATTCATCACCCTCCCGCTTAGAATTTCATGGTACTCACTTTTAAGATCAATTTTACTAAAAATACAAGCACCGTGCAGCTCATCTAGCAAATCATCTAGTCTAGGGATAGGGTGACGATACTTTACCATGATATTGTTGATAGTCCTACAGTCCATACACATCCTCCAAGTCCCATCCTTCTATGGCACCAACAGGACAGGCATAGTACATGGGCTCATGCTCTTCCTCACGTAATAGTTGTTCATCAACTCCTCGACTTACGTTTGAAGCTTTTCGTCTCTTCAGGATTGCTTCAGTAGGCTGGTCAGTTTGGAATGATAGCCCCAGGTATGAAGTCAATTTGGTACTCAATTCTCCGAATTGGTGGTAGTCCGCTTGGCATGTCATCTGGGAACACATCTCTGAACTCCTGCAACAAAGACTTAACCAAATTGGGGAGGGGTATGTGAGACTCCTTGAAATTGAGGAAGGAATCATTATATACTAACAACAACATTTGTCTATTATCAACCATAGCCTTTTTCAATTCACTCCCCTTCACGAAGAAGTTTGCTTTCGGCTTCTCTCCTCTCAACTAACTCTTTTTCTCTCCTCTCTTGTGGCATCTCTCTCATTTTTCCTCTCTTAGCCACCTCGCCATTTTCTCTTTTACTTGCCAGCTCACTGTATTCTCTCTTCTCACGTGGCCTCTCCTTCTTTTTCTCACTCTTAGCTACCTCACCATTGTCTTTCCTTTTCGCGGACTCTCTTGCTCTTCTCTTTTCATCATTCCTCAATTTAACCTGGTCTTCATAAACTTGTGCCGGTGTTAATGGTGCAAGAATGATAGACCTCCCCTCCTTGACAAAACTATATCGGTTTCTATACCCATCATGTGTAACTTTCCTATCATACTGCCATGGTCTTCCCAATAAAAGATGGCCTACTTACATAGCTACCACGTCACATACAACCTTATCACTATAACTCCCAATTGAGAAATCAATCAACATTCGTTTATTCACCCTTACCTCTCCACTCTCATTCAACCATTGTAATTTATAAGGCCTATAGTGTCTAAACAATACCAAACCCAATTTTTCAACTAAGGTTGTGCTAGCCACATTTGTGCAACTCCCGTCATCAATGATTAGGCTACATACCTTATCGTGGATGTGACACCGGGAGTGGAATATGTTTTCCCATTGTTGCTCAGTTTCATCCGCCTTCACTTAAGTGTTGAGAGCTTTCATTGTTACCACTAGTTCACCAACAGCAAACTCCACTTTTCCTTCTTCATCAACCTCCTCCAATGTCGGTATATCGTCATGTTCTCCTTCACTTTCACTCACCACCTCTCTGTCATCTCGTAGAATCATTACCCTTTTATTAGGACACTGAGAAGTAATGTGCCCCTTTCCCAAACACCGAAAACAACTTATATCTCTACTCCTTGATTGCTGTGGTTCCATTTTGGGTACGATTTTGCTAGCACCTTCTACTCTTCCCCATTACATTTCAATCCTTCCTTTAAATCCCACTTCATTCCCTTTATTACCTTCCCACCTCAACTTCCAATTTGGGTTAGGAGACGAAGTGTTCACCGGTAGTCCCTTTCCTTGTCAATTGTATTTCCACCTTCATGGCTACATGCAACATATCCTCCAACTCCACATCATGCTGTAGTTCCACCACATTAGCAATCTCCTTGTTTAACCCATTCAAGAACCTAGCCATGATAGTTTCTTGACCTTTCTCCACATTTGCCATAATCATCAAAATTTCCATCTCCTTATGATAATCTTCTACACTCTTCGAACCATGATACAAACTATGTAGTTTTTGATGGAGCTCCCTGTAGTAATGACTAGGTACAAATCGTTTCCTCATCACTACCTTCAATTCATCCCAAGTATTTATAGGTCTCTCCTAATTCCTACGCCGTGAAGTGACCATTTGATCCCACCAAGTGATGGCGTAATCAATGAACTCCAACATTGCAATCTTCACCTTCTTATCCTCCGAATAGTTATGGCAATTAAAAATCAGCTCCACCTTTTTCTCCCACTCTAAATATGCATCGGGATCACTCCTCCCCTTAAACTGTGGAATCATCATTTTTACATTTCCCAAATTACCTTCAGCTTCACCTCCATAATTGTTTCTACCCCGTTGTTCAAACCTATTCCCTCTAGGCCTCCTTCGTTCCATCTCATCCTCTTCAAATGCATCTTCTCCCTATTCACTGCCAACCTCCTGTTCATCCATCCTAGGAACTCGCCTACCTGTCCTCCTATTGTGAGGTACATTCGTTGGTTGTTCCCTACTGAGATTTACCATCGAAGCATTCAACTGCTCCGTCCTTATTCCCATATCCATCAACAACCGTTCAAACATATCCATCCTATTATCCTGCAAATTGGTCTGATTACCGTTCCTGCTGGAATTTAAGTCTTCCATGTCTGAAATTCTCTTAATTTCTGCCTCACCAAATTTCACTTGGAATCACTCAATTGGCTTTTACCCTCTAATAATCTCACCCTCTACCTTTTACCACTAAATGCTTTCACCAAGTGTTTCCAAAGAAAACAATGAACTCATTGGATCAAACTTGTGACTTAAAAAAAAAAACTGAATGTGTGGATAATTGTGACTCAAGAGAAGTATAGAAACTTTTGGAATGACAAAAACAATTTGGATGACAATGGAAAGACACAAGAAGATTTCCAATATAAGTTTTGAACCAATTTAATGACAAGAACAATTGATGATTCAAAATTTGTAGAATGTTGGTAGCAAATCAATCAAACAAATCTCAGATTTTTTTTACTGTACGGATGAACAGTACCGCACGTGAACAAAAAAATTATTTTTTTCACGGATGAACAGTAATCGTGATAAACAGTACCTTTTTTTTCCGGATAACACAAGGTTATACTACCAACAAGGAATTGATGGATCTAGGAATTGAAAATGAAGAACGACTTAAGAACATGACGAAAGTACGGGGAAACGAATTTAAATAACTCAACAAGGAAAATAGAAGATATAACCTGATAGAATTGGAGCCAAAGCTCTGATACCAACTGATGTGAACCCCGTAGCAACGGTGACTACGAAACCCAAGACGAGATTGATGCGGAATCCAAGAACGCCAATTAGATCTGGTTTTGGATTTGAACCCAACAAAGTGAACCAAAAAACCCAATAATAATAAAGATGCATTGAACCCCTTGATTACACAATGAAGAACCCACGATCCGATGTATTGAACGCCACAAGATTTAGATCTTGATGAGTTCGAACTGATTGTTCAAGGAAGAACAAGGAAAGCAATAGCCTCTTTATTAAAATTTTGTCAAAAGTCCAAACACAATTAATGTTTTTGGTATTTATACCAAACCCCAGAAACTAGGTAATAACGTGTATAATCTCATAAATGAGGTAGGAGATTGACTAAACATAGAATTCTAGCAATTATCGCGGAAAAGGAAAATTTCGCAATTTTTTGTTCCTTGCGGTCGCAAGGTATATTTGGTCGTGGCCACAGGGAACAACCGAAAAACCCCATTTGAGTTTCAGTATATGCCTTTTCGGCTGCAAGGCTGTTATGTCTATGCAGCCACAAGGCTGTTATGTCTATGCAGCCGTATAGGCATAAATTTCAGCCCTGCTTTCTCCCGCTTCGATCCGCATGATCCATTGGACTTCCGACCGCAATCCCAACATGAACTTGCCTCTTTTTCCATGTAGAACATGACATCGTCCATCGTTACTTGAACAAGTAATCCCATTGCCTCTGTCACTCGTTTCGCCCTCGCTCGAGTCATCAGTCCTTCATCAACTATCAATGGATCTTTTCCCGGGCTTGTTATCGCTTCAACGGCACCTTGGATCATATCATCATCTCTACTGCAAGGGAATTTTTCCCATAGGATGACACTATTGCATGTGAACCCCGTATAATGGAGAGGTCACATGAATCGTTCATGATCCACCAGCGTCCTATCATAAGTGGCACTAAGGGTGTGTTTGACCCGCATTATTTTTAAAAAAAAATGTATTCTGAAATAGTAGATTCATGGAGAATTTGTGGTTGAAAAATAAAGAAATGTTATTGATGTGATGAAAAATATTATTTATTGAATAATGTGTGGTTGAAAATGAGTAGAAAAATGAGAATGAAAATTTTAATGTGTACCTAACAGGGGCTAAATAGAATCTTAACAAAACTACTATTGTCCACAAATATACACTTCAACCCGTTGCATGCTACAACAACCCTTACAACTAAGGCATCGTAATGGGGATAGTGCAAACCCACGACGTCTTCTCAGGTGAAGGTGATGGTTTTACGTTCCTAGCCTTATGGAGGTTGTTCTTGACTATCTAGTTGGCCATTGAGGGGTCTTTGACATCATTTGCATAGTTATTTTAGGAGTTACAAGTTTCACCTCCAACATATGACCCCCAAAGATTGTGCCTATCTATCAGATGGGTATATTATCCACATCCATTGGGGGTCTCTTCTTTATCTTTACCCATTTCTAGGTCTTTCTCTATCTTTATCACCCTTATGGCGATGAAAATCTATTATAGGAGGTCTTCTCATTTTTCCTAAGTCGTTGAGCTTGCCTAGGCAGGGACGGATTCCTTTATGGATTTTCCTGGGCACATGGGAATTGTTTCGCTCGGTAGGTTACTGCATATCTCTCCACTCATTGGTATAATGACTATAATCTCAATGATAGGTACAATAGGGTCATACATTAATATAGGGTCTGTTCCTAGGCTTGTTGCTTGGGCATCTATCTTTTCCTCTTTGGTAGGCTAGTTACCTTGGGATAACTCTTAGCTCTTCATAACCACTAGGCCCAACCACTTCATAGGCTAAGGCTTCTATGGTATTTAGAGTGGCCATAATAAGGGCTTGACCCAAAGTAGGGACGACTGCATGCTTAACTTGAATCCATTATTGGTCTACCAAGTAAGTAATGGGGCCTCTTATTTTTTACCTATGAGGGGTGGAAGCCCCATGATGGCTCTATTGTGGTGGTCGATCAGCTCTTCATTAACGATTTTACCTTTCATCATTTTTACCAATAAATCATAGGTAGTAGAGTTCTCGTTTCGTACATCCCTCTAGAGGAAGATGTTCATATTGAGACCACCTCTCAAGGCTGAGAGGGCCTTTCTATCAGTGATCTATTCATAGTAGTTCATCTACTCGGTGAAGTAGGCTAAGTAGTTCTTTAGAGTTTTACCGACTAGTTCAAGAATGCCTTTTCAAGGTCACGACAACTCAAGATACTCCTTGTTGATATTCCACTATACTATATTTTGGCCACTCCATTAAGAGTTACGTGGAAGTCTCTGTATTTTAGTACTGGATAGGAACTTCTCAAACTCATGTGAGTTTTGTAGTTGTTGAGGCACTTTGTTGGACCACCTCTTCTCTCATTCAAAGAGATTTTTAGAGGTATAAAATGACTTGGGACATGTGCTTCTCGAGAAGGAGAGGTCGTCATTGTAATCATCAGGTTTATAGGACTTGGATGGCCCATATGAAACTTCTTACACAACTTGATACGAAAGTGGTTGGGAGGGTCCTATTCGATCCCTTAGGTCCTCCACCACCCTTCTCTACATCCTTTTCTAGGCTGGGGGCACCTTGTAGCATATGGCTTTAGATGTGCTAATGTAGCCTTGATATGGGAAGTGCCTAAGGAGACCTTTCCTAGGCTCCTCTAGGCTAATCCTATCACAGACGCTAGTAGATCTTTGGGATCTATGCTCTCGTTCATGTTCTGGGAGAATGTTATCATCTTTATTGAACGAGTCATTTGAGGGTCGATTGGATGCATATTTCATTGACCCATCCACTCTTATTTCTCTTTTAAGGGGTAAGCATCTCTCATAAGTATTTGAGATTGAAGCACTTTTTTTTGGTGAGCTTTTTCATGGGGTTGCTCGTGGTAATAGTGTGGTTTCCCACAAATGATGCGAATATGTTGATTACAATTTTTCTAGGGAGACTTGACCAATTGATCTTGGCTTTTCTCATGTCCACGCAAGACTTGCTCTTACACACTTTGACAAACCTTAAGTCGAACGTGGCCTTCTTCGGTGGTTAGGGAAACAACCATGAGCACTTTGATGGTCAAGTTAGTCAATGCATAAGTGTTTGGGTGTGAGATGTGCTTAAGACGTAAGCCACTAAGTGTTGAGGGGTCGAACCCAAGAGAGTATATAGAAAAAACATGAGAGCAAGTTTACAATTTGAGTGTACAAAGTTGTATTACCTACAAATGACACTAGGTGAAAGCTTTATAGTAGAAGAGGTGTGATACTGACTGTTGGATGGAAAGATACGTGGCCTCATCCTAATGGCCGAGGTGTCTTCTCTTTAAGTGTCAATCCATCCATTATAGGTTGGGCAACATTTAGTATTTTTGAAAAGTAGCTACCCTAACATCTAGTTTTGACCTTTGATTCATAGATGGTCAATTAATCATAGGCAGACCTGTACGGAAGATCTCCTCAATGAAAACGTGAAGTAGAAGGTGCCTTTGGTTAAATGAAGAGGTCGGCTACCTCAAGTTCGTTTCATACGACATGCGTAGCACCTCGCCTAGGGCATGGAGGCCGGCCTTTACATAGCACCTGGTTGGTTTAGTGCATCACCTCAGCTATCTTTTATAAGGCCTCACATCGACCATATAGGAGGATGAAGTGGAGTGTGGGCCTTGTTGGCTTGCTAGTTGGTTGCTACATGGTGGCGATATTGAGCGCCGTCAGAAGAGGCATAACATTTTTTTTCGTTTTGAAATTTAAAACGTATTTCAAACATAAATAAAAATATTAAAAATAAGTAAACCAAATGGATATTTTAAGCCCTTACTCCTTAGCTCAGAGGATTAGAGCACACTACTACGAACTGTGATGTCATGAGTTCTAATTCATCCTTGCCCACAGTCGACCAAAAGAGAAGTACATTTCACTCTAGGTAGGAAAATCATGATCGAGATAGAATACCTATAGAACTTGGGTGTGGGTCCTTTGAATGAGGTTTTCTTTTTATTTATTATTTATCACGTCTCTTCTCAATTTATACTTTCAGGGTAAATTTCATCCACGCATGAAATTTAAGAGAAATTTTAAATATGTTACTAAATCTTTAATTTGTATCAATTGGACCGCTAAACTTTAACTTAATTTAACATTTCCCGACTCTGCTACATTCCGTCACATATCGTCCCCAACTTATGAGCCAGGGGTATGAAAAGTATCATTTTTTTTATTTGACACTAATAATTTGTTGAAAATGATGTCTAAGTTTCCATTTCCAAATCTTATTGATATTTGTGTTTCCATGATATTTGTCTAGGAACATTATGTTTTTACGCGAAGTCGTAGTGCACTAACATCAATATTGATTTGCCAAAATTGGCACCGAGATGTGCCTCTTTCGTTTGAGGCTGTTTGATACTTTTAATCATGTTTCTCGTTAAGGTTAAAGTTTCACACATTTATTTGTCTAAACAAGTCTCGACCAATGATGCATGGATGTTCATTCTATGACACATGGACAAGCGAATGGACTTCTTTATTTGGCAGATGTGTAATCAAGGTGGGTCGTAATAATTTCTGGATGTAATATTAGTCCCTAAATCTGAATTTCATATTGATACGAACCTAAGAAATTCAAATATTTATTTCCTAATATTACTGATATCATAAAGAGTAATGTTATTTATCAACATGATGATGGAATATCGGTGACGTGACAACTTATTATCCCTCAAATTTTTTTTCCTCTCTCTCTCTCTCTCTCATAGAAATTGAATTACCTAATCCCATTATTCCACAGACTTCCACGTCACTAATTTTCAATTATCATAATGATAAATATGATTATTCTGTCATAAAACTACTTAAAAGTTTTATCTTATCCATTACACAACATCTATTTTTCTCCGAAGTATATCACACTGAGTGGAGATTGAAGTATAATAGGTTGACTTCTATTTATTCTTAGACGTCTTGAAGAAGATAAATCTAAAGTTTAAGGGATTTATACTCATTTCGAGGCATTTTGCCGAAGCAAAATCTTAAGTTTTGAAAGTTAGCTATATGTAGCATAGAAGGATACACTCCGAGGCATTATGTTGAAGCATAATCTGAAGGCTTTCTTATTCATTTAGTGGCATTTTGTCGAGGCAGAATCTAAAACTTAGAATTAAATTATTCCGTTACTCCGAAGCATTACACTCTAAAACATAGTGACCAAGGACATGTCACATTTGATGACGCAATAGTCCCCCAAGTCTGATCCTCACATATGAGGTGAAGTCCTTATCAGAAGGACTTTGTCATTATAAGTGTCGTAAAATAATGAGATAAACTTAATAGGCATGAAAGGTTGCATGTACTTGACATAATAACCTTCGGAGAAGTATTATGCCACTCCTCATATTTCTTATAATGGTTGCAGCGCTAAATAGGTGCATCAAATAGTGCACATTAGGTCTAAGATGCATGCAGGAGGTGCATGAAGCATCTGGATCGTCCATTTGAAAGTGGATGATGATGTCTTTTTTGCGCTCTAAGGCCCATGTTGAATCTCTAATGAACGAGTAAGATTTTATGATATTTGGTCAAACAATTGTTATTCGGGATATAATACCTCGAAAAGGCCAATGTTGCTAATACTTTCATTTTCTTTCCCTTGCATTTGAAACATTCTAAGAGTTTTTACTTTCATCCATTGGTGCAAAAATTCTGGTCCGACATAATTTTGGTATGAAATTTTATCCTTCTTTATTCCTTCATCTTAAGTTCATTCATTTCTTCTCCATTAAAATGTCTACCTACGAATAAATCATTTGTGAGGTAGAAATCAGTACTCAAAACAGTCAAAGTTAGGAGTGAGAATTGTAGAGCTACACTCCTGTGACAATTAATCATTTTCCCTAGGAAAGCATACCATCATAGTGGCGCGCTATTAGAGAGTGCCCACCTAGTGGCATTTATGACCTTCCACTTATGGAATATTAAAGGTTGAACCCCAACCTTGAGGGCCCCTCACCGACCCTGTCCTGGACCATCGTGCAGGAGGTAAATCGCAGGATGTGCCTCCCAAGAGTCAGGGTGGAGAGCTTATGGATAGGCTTGGGCTATTAACCATATGGTAACTCCCGCTTGCAACAAAGNTGCAATAAAGCCAATTCCACCTTGTGGGGAATCGAACTCTGCACACTATCGCGCTGAGCCCTAACCGCCCTCCCCTTTGGAAAGGTGCTGGTGTTATGAGGGTTGGGAATCTACTTAATCATGCGCAGCAGAAATAAAGCGATTTTAAATTTCAAAACAAATATCTGCTTTATGTTTAGATAGAAACTATGATAAGAAATGTACTTTTGATGAATTCTGCAAACTCTTTTGTTGATTCTCGAACTCGAATGATCACGATTTGCAATCCAAGCTGTCCAATTGTCCAGCCTCCATCGGTAATTCACACAGAGAACAAGAATGACGGCTAGAGTTTTGTTTTCTCGTGCTAGCAAGAATAATGAATTTTTCATCCCAGATTTCAAACCCTAGCAACCTATTAATATAAGTCCAAACGGGCTCGGCCCGTCTCTTAAATTTAACTCGATCCAATATTTAATTAATCAAATCAATTAAATCTGGTCCATGAATTAATTAATCCAATTAGCTAATTCGGGTTTATTAATAAGCAACACAATTAATTAATTATTCAACACTTGTCAATTAATTAATTGTTAAATCGCATTCTTCTGGTTCTCTTTTGTGTTTGACCCATTAGGTTCCCAATCACGATGCCTAACGACGTGAATTATTATTTTGATCTAATCAAAATCGATAAATTAAAACATCCCCTTTTAATTTATCGCTAATTCATATTTGTTGTTCCAGATTGATGTCTAGCAATGTGTCATGGCAATACATGTGACGGAAAATGTTACGGGAAATGTACGTCGAAAACTCCATTTTCGACTTATTAGTTCACCTTGGCCAAGGATTTCATTATCAACTTAATTGGATAAAATGCATATCATAATATCTTACTATCTAAAAGTGACGAATCCTCTATTGATCATTCACAACTTTCATATGATTCTTTACATACCCGAACGATACCGTATTAGCGAACCTTGGCAGAGTAACATCAAACATCACCAAAGTATGACTGTCCTCATATAAGGCACTATGATGATATCAAGTCAAATGACCAATTCCACTATTGAACGTTAGAGATTAACCACTGACACTCAGATAGTTATCCATGTGGAATCTCCCAGCAGGTCTCCAATATTTTGTGCTATAACAAAACATCCACTAATTCATATTCGGTGTTCCAGACTGACATCTAGCAATGTGTCGGGCAATACATGTGACGGGAAATGTCACGTGGCATGACAAAATCAAACTTGTTCGTTTACTGTGAAACTATAATCCTTTCGTCAATATAATCCGATCAATTATGGATATGGATATGTGTCAATCTCAATTATCGATCATATCTTTTATCCCACTATTAAGTTAATGTAAGTCAAAAACTCCTTTTCGACTTATTAGTTCACCATGGCCAATGATTTTATTATCAACTTAATTGGAAAAAATGCAGATCATAATCTCTTACTATTTAAGAGTGATGAATCCTCTATTGATCATTCATAATTTTCATATGATTCTTGGCATACCTGAATGATGCTGTATTAGTGACCCTTGGCAGAGCAACATCCAACATCACCAAAGTATGACTGTCATCATATAAGGCACTATGACGACATCAAGTCAAATGACCAATTCCTCTATCGAACGTTAGAAATTAACCACTGACACTCTGATGGTTATCTATGTGGAATCTCCCAGTGGGTCTCCAATATTTTGTTCTATAACAAAACATCCACGTGTTCATTCAAGTGTCACCACATTTTAGCTTGTGAGATCAGCTACTTACTTCATAGATAAAAAATGCCACACGTGATAGTATATCCATAATAATGATATCCGTATCTCGTNCTCCTTGTGATTAACAAATCACCAAGACTTGAATCTACGGATTCTATTATTTAATTAATTAGAATATTAATTCGATTAAATAATAGATGTTGCCATAAATATGCATCGGTTATATATACATTAAAAGTGTTTATGTCCAAAGTTGATTGGACCTAGGGCATAGCAATTACACGCAGATACACATAACAAAAGGAAAAAAAGAGAGAAGAAATGCACGAAATAATAGAAAAGAAGCTACAGCAGAAGTCCAGAAAAGGAGAACATAAAGAGAAGAGAAAAACTGTTGCCGAAAAGGAAAAAAAGGCAGAAAAAAGAGAGAAAAGAATAAGAAACGGGAAGAAAGTCAAAAAGTAGGAAAAAAACGCAAGAAGGAGAAAGAAACTAGGAAAGAAAAAAGGAAAAGAAAAAGATAAAGAAAAGAAGCAAACACTAGAAGCTTTCACGTTCCGTCAATTTTAATATTAGGGAAAACAATTTAATTGACTTGTGATCTTTATTTTTATATTCAAAATTTATGTGGTTTATTTATTTATGTGTTGGTTTTATTATAAGTTTAATGCATTAAATTACTTGATCAAAATTTGATGATTATGTGAGTCTCTTAAAAATCGAGATGTGAGTTTGAAATTTAAACCATTTAATAAAATCCGGTAAATTCGTATAACGTGTAGAGATATCTATACTAATTATTGCTGTCATAATATGAATTCTTAGAACCAGTATTTCGTTTAACTAAAAATTGAGATGTGGAATTAAATTAGTTAAATAGGCTCAATGAGACTCGAGAGGTTTAAATTGAATACAATAGAAGAATTTGATCGAACACTACATTAGGTTATGAATCTTGAATTAAGAATAAAGGTGATTAATAGATGAAATTGTTATGCTCTAATATTCATTACATATTTGTTTCTCCAATTATTTGTTATTAGCAATTTTTTTATATTTTCAATTTGTTAAAAATAGTTAGTTAAAATAATCACTATAATCATAAATATTTACTTGCTTTTGTCAAATATGAGTTAGCAAAGTAGATTAAGACCTAAAGTATAGTCCTCGTGAGAACGATCATCCGGACTCAAAGATCCACTATATTACTTTTTACGATATCGTACACTTGCGATATAAAAAATGCAACAAATTTTTGGCATTGCTGTCGAGGACTATTTACTTTTAATCTTAGAGCCCGTTTGGTAGAGATTAAAATCGGATTAAAATTGAAAAACTAACCGTTATTGTTGATTTTTATTAGACATGTGGGACCCAATAACGACCATATTTTCAATTTTAATTGTTATCAAACGGGCTCTTAGTTTATTTTATTTTTAACTGTTATTTGATTTGATTTTACATTTATTTATAAAAAAAAGTGTTTGTTGTATGCTCTGTACCCAAGGCGACGATCTTGAACCGTTTGAGTTGGAAATCGAACGTACTTTCAAAGGAAAACACAAGGAACACAAACAAAAACAACATCAAATGGCCGACAGTCAAAATATTCGTATACCTATTCAGCCAGTTGGACAAATGGCCGCAAGAGTAGCAAGGCTACTAGATCAGCAGCAGGAGCGAAGGGAAATAAACGAAGGAGACCTGCCAGTTTTTAATGCCAATAGCCGTGCATGCACCCTCCAGTATTGTGTATCCAGATTTCGGGATAAACAATTTTCAGATAAGGGCAAAATGGATCAATTTGATGAGCGATACTCTTCAATTCTATAGGTTGCCTTATGAAAACTCAAATACACACATCTCCAGATTTCTGCGAAATTATTTGAATTCCCATGCTCTGTGGGTCAATGAAGATGCTATTAAATTGCGATTATTCCCATATACACTTAGAGATTCCGTATTGGGGTGGTTAGACGCCGAACCTCAAGGAAGCATTACTACATTGGAAGAACTGACTAGAAAATTTTGCAATAAATTCTTCCCACCGGCGAAAGTAGCTAAAATCAGATTGGAAATTCAAACTTTCCAACAATAGGATGGAGAAAGCTATCACGAGGCATGGAACATATTTAAAGAGCTGATGCGAAAGTGTCCAAATCATGGGATCCTAATTGGTAATCAAGTGCAATACTTCTACACCGGACTTTCACCACTGTCAAAATCTCAGGTGGATTCCTCTGCGGGTGGATCGATCATTAGAAAATCAGTACAACAGACATTAGATCTATATGAGCTAATTGCCACTACACACTCAATGTTTTCATCAGAAAGAGTGGTGCCATCAAGAGCACCCGGGATGTATGAATTAGATAGACCGCATCTACGAACGCACAGATAGCAGTTTTGACAAAGCAGATAGAGCTGTTGTTGAAGTCACAAACAAGAGGAGCACGTGCAGTGATGAGTGGCCCATCATGTGAAAACTGTGGAGCTAATCATTCAACCGAAAAATGTATGTCTATGGGCTTTCCTGAGGAACCGGCCAACTTCATTCAGAATGGCTACCGCAATTTCAACCCTTATTCGTAAACTTATAACCCAAGATGGAGACAGCACCAGAACTTCGGATGGTCTGATAATCAGCCCAGGAATCTTCCAAATAATGTTCAGCATGAGAAAAAACTAAGTTCGGGGAAGATGTTCAACCAGTATATGCAAAAGACAGATAAGGTGTTCCAGCAAATTGATATAAATTTTCAGAATCAACAGGCATCAATCAAGAAGTTGGAAATACAAATCGGTCAGATAGCTCAATAGCTGGTACAATACCGGGCAATACAATGATAAATCCAAAGGAGCAAGTGCAAGCTATTATGACTAAAAGTGGAGTACAACTACCTGAGATACATGTGAAAAGGCCAGACAGACGAGAAAAAAGTAAGAAGTTGAAGGGGTACCTGGAGAAGAAAAATCTGTAACAAATGAAAATATAAATGAAGAAAAAGAAGAACCATCTACAGTCAGAGCACCAAGTCCTGTCAAGGCATATATGCCACCAATTTCCTTTCCTCAATGGTTGCAGAAGGGAAAGTTAGACAAGCAATTTGCAAAGTTTGCTGAGGTTTTCAAGAAACTACATATAAACATCCCGTTTGCATATGCAATTGCACAAATGCTGAGTTATACAAAATTTCATAAAGAGATCGTGGCTAACAAGAGAAAGTTGGAAGAGCATGAGATTGTCTACTTGAAAGAGGAATGCAGTGCAATTCTCCTAAAAAATCTACCTCCTAAATTAAAGGATCCAGGGAGCTTTACCATACCGTGCACTATTGGTTCTAATTATTTCGAGCATTCCTTATGTGATTTAGGTGCTAGTGTTAATTTAATGCCACT
>CAIGRF010265115.1:0-20672 GCA_903798235.1 Fraxinus ornus
CACCACTCAATTAAAAAAAATTAAAGACAGACAGATGGATCTGCAATACCCCTAGGGAAATACCTGACGGGATCTTCGAGTGCCACCGTCCCACCGTCCACCACTTCGAGCGACGAGGGAAAAGGTAGAAGACATCGACTGAGAGGAGATAAATACATTAAGGCTAGAGAGAGAGAGAAAAAAAAATGGTGAGGGACTGAGGGTAGAGAGAGAGAGAGAGAGAGAGAGAGAGAGAGGGAGGGAGGGAGAGAGAGAGAGAGAGAGAGAGAGAAACGGATCTGCGAAACCTTAGGGAAAAATCTGACCGGATCTTCTTGTGCCACCGTCCGCCGCTTCAAGCGCCGCATCACCGGCGAGGGAAGATGTTGAGAGAGAGAGAGAGAGAGAGAGAGAAATGAAAAATGATTAAATTGAATTTGTAAATAATTATTAATATTAAATTCTTTTAATTATAACCTGATTTTTGAAAAAGTAAAACTTGTTATAGGATTTATGGAAATGGTAATTTAAAAGTAGAGGTGACTGTGATTTCCTCTTTTGTAATTCTTGGTGAATGATTGACCGCTTCCGCATGTTTTCTTGAGGCTCAAATCCCTTACAGAATTTATATAAAATTTCGGCTTATTTTAGTCCCAAATTCAACTATGAAATTAAGAGGATAATTAGTCCACCAATATTATTCTCCTCTTGATTTTATGAAAGAGGATAACCCCTGTTTGACAACTCTTAGCGCCTGTCTGGGCGTGATGAAATCAGCAATTTGGGCTTTGAGAAAAAATAAATAAATAAATCATGTTTTGAATAATGATTTTTAAGAGAATGTGTAATCAAAAAGTAAGAAGGAAATTTGAATTTACGTGCAGATTATTTTATTGTGTAAATATGTAATTGAAAATGAATAGTAAAAAAAAAAACAAAAAGAGTGAAAATAATGATTATCAAACAAGTAGTTGAGTGTGACATTTTAATCAAATAAAGTACGTTTATGATTTTAAAAACAAAAGGGTTATTTTGATTCTTCGTTACCTAGTTTATTTTTTCAATTTTCATTTTAAGTTCTAGTCATTCTCATTTTGAGTATTCATATAATTACAAATACAATTCGTACAACTATCTCATTCTCGTCTCGCCTTGATCAAATTACAAACTAATGATTATTTTTAGTAATTCTTTATTTATATTCAATATTACTAATGAAGTAAATATCGATTATTTAGTATTTGGATGCGTAGATCTCTGTGGATCTTTGGGAGGTTTAAATTCCCTCAAACGAACCTAACATAATTCTTTAGTTTCTTGTTTCAATTCGAATAAAATGTATCCGTAACAATGACAATTTTACAATTTGTTAAAAATATACCATATACAATATTTGATATCAGAGCGTATACCTGTTTCATGATATATCAGATTGCAACACGCTTATCGCATGTTTAGTATGCAACATCGTCTCATTTATTCTAGTGGTAGTCTTTACAACGTTTCAAGATTGACCGCCAATTTAAAGAGTTGATTCCACCGAAATCATCGCTTCCACACCTTGATTAACAACAAAACAATCAGCATATATGGATGAAGAATCCGAGACAATGCTGGAGTGTGACTTTCTTATGCTGTTTGTGATTTTTCCTATGCTAGTTCTTCTCTCACATAAACAAAAAACAAAATTTGGATGCAAACTGATTCTTCCTATTATGCTGCGACAGAGATCGTTTTTCTTTGTTTTCATCGACTTTCCTGTCTGTATAAAAGCTGCTTGTAACAACGAAAGACAAGACATAATAAAGCCAAAGGACGAAAAATGTTATAAATACACACGAAAGTACATTATATTCCTAGAAGGCTAAGCATATAGAAGCAGAAAGTGTTCAAAGGGGAAATTGGAGAAAGAAACAAGCAAACAGCATAAATGGAGCAATTAGATATGGCATTGACAATGATAAAGAGTGATGAGAACGCTAGAAGGCAAAATTTACGCATTATAGACAGTGATCTGTCACCTGAACCGAGGTGTATTAAGCGTAGAAGACGTGACACAGCTGCTGCTGCACTTAGCTGTGAAGGTCAACAGATCAAACAAGAAGTTGATCCA
Source organism: Fraxinus ornus (assembly GCA_903798235.1). NCBI lineage: Eukaryota > Viridiplantae > Streptophyta > Magnoliopsida > Lamiales > Oleaceae > Fraxinus > Fraxinus ornus. The sequence continues at coordinate 2,093 of CAIGRF010265115.1, forward strand.
ACTGCTCCAATGACAGTGAAACGAAGTTCAAGATTCCGAGGTGTAAGCAGGCATAAATTGACAGGTCGTTATGAAGCACACTTGTGGGATAAACTCTCATGGAATGTAACTCAGAAGAAAAAGGGAAAACAAGGTAACTTACTTGGACTCATTCGCCACTATTTTCAGCTATATTTCTACCCAATGCTGGTACCTGACATGAAATCCTCTGTTATCTTCCATGGATTGCTCTGGCTGCAAATAAACAGTCTATCTTGGTGAGTACTATTTAGCCAACGAAGTTTTTCTAATCTTATATATGCATGCATGGATGAAAGTAAGACAAATTAAGACTCGGACCTTGATTTATTAAACTTTCTCAGGGGCATATGATGATGAGGAAGCTGCAGCTAGAGCATATGATTTGGCTGCACTCAAGTATTGGGGGACATCGACTTTTACCAATTTTCCAGTATGATTATAAACTGTGATATGCTTCTACCAAACTTTGTTCACGCCAAATATGAGCTTCAGATTAATGAATTCCCCGATATTTTCTGCAGATATCTGATTATGAGAAGGAAATTGAAATTATGCAGACCGTCACGAAAGAAGAGTACCTAGCCTCACTAAGAAGGTATTATTTCACCATCTTATGTGACATAATTCAGGTTTTCGAGCAACAAATGGATCTAAACCATCTAAACTCGTTAACTGCAGAAAAAGCAGTGGCTTTTCAAGAGGAGTATCGAAGTACAGAGGAGTTGCCAGGTATATTATGAGATCATTATAATAAATCAATTTCTTTTTTGAAGATTTTTGGGGATTATCCTAAACACACAATAAATGCAGACACCATCACAATGGAAGGTGGGAAGCAAGGATAGGGAGAGTTTTTGGAAATAAGTACCTCTACCTTGGCACTTACAGTAAGTCACCCCAAAAATAATACCCCAGAGATATTCGTAGTAAAACAGAAGGAAAATATCTATAATTCCATGTCTGTGCATTTTTAAGTTGTATATTTGCCTACAGGTACACAAGAAGAGGCTGCTCGTGCATACGATATTGCTGCAATTGAGTACAGGGGGATAAATGCTGTCACTAATTTTGACTTGAGTACCTACATCAGATGGTTGAGGCCAGGAGCGAATAATTCAGTTTCTGCTCAGGAATTAAAATTTAGCCAAGAGTCGCAAGCATTATTACCTCCTTTTCGTTCATGTGAAGAATCCTTGTCCCCTTGCTCAAAAACTCGAGCCTTCAATGTAGATGACCCGAGCAAGATGGAAAAGTTTGCAAGAAAAATCTCAGTTAGTCCATGCAGAAAATCGTCTTCTCCAACAGCACTTGGCCTGCTGCTTCAGTCTTCAATATTTAGAGAACTGGTTGAGAAAAATTCAAATGCATCAGAAGAAAATGACGATGAAAACACCAAGATCATGCTAGAGGTGAGCAGGGATGATGAATATGGAGGAATATTTTGTGATGGAATTGCAGATATTCCATTAGTGCTTTCTTCTAATGGCCATGGAATTGAATTGCAAGGACAAGTTCATTTCAATCATAACAGTGCAGACATGATTGGGAACGGCATTATAAACATGGTCCCTATGTGTTAAATAACAAATAATGTTGGAAAAGCAACTATGCACAAACAATCTATTACAGAACTTTTCTTTTTGCGATTTTGTACAAAGATTGATGCAGCAGGCTTAATTTTGCTGTTTCAAATTTCTAGGACCTAGTGAAGAATAAATGTTTATTAGCATATGTATACCCCCATCAAGTTGAATGGAAATTCGAAGTCATGATAGCATTTTCTTAATGTATGTTTTTCCTTCCTTTTGGTTGTGGTTGTGCAACAAAAATTGTTCCTAGTGAGTCTACGATTCAATCATCCTTGCACATATCTTGCTTCTTTAGAAAAGAGATGGAGAAACAGAAAGAGAAAAGCAAAGTGTGGAGAAAGAAGAAAACAAAATTGTTAGTGCTCTATGAAGAAAGAGAAAGTTGTCGAATCTAACATTACTCTGCCCAATAATTGCCAAAAGAAAGTCATATCTGTCTTTTGAATTATTTAAAAAAACAAATGTTCGTTTCAACAATTTCTATAAATCCATTCATGAGGTTAACATTGTAACTAATGTCATCAAAGGTCAATTTAACACGTAAAATCATTGTATTTGGGTAATCTAAATCCCCAGTCTTGAATTCTAATAGCCAGAATCAAAACAGTTAGAAAATCATTAGATTGTAACATGAATTAGGACATGGTGAAATGGAGCACGGAGTAGCCAGAAGTTATCATAAATGCCGCTTTTGTTTTTCTCGAATGGCATATATATTTGTAATTTTACAATGTCAATGATTTTTGAGTTTCATAAGAATCGCCTATGCGCATCTCTAATTTGGCTTTTTAGTATCATATAAGTTTGTTATCTTGACATATTGATTCTTAACATAAAGACATTGTCTAATTTTGCAACCAATGCACAAAAAAAAAAAAAAAAAACGATTCGGAAGCAATCAAATTTCTTCCTATTGTGCATGCGCCAAGTAATGTCTTCATTGTTTTCATTGTATTCTTGTCTGTGTCCAAAATCTACTTGTTTACAATTAAACACAAGACATAATAAAACCAAAAGAAGAAAATGTTAGAATCACACATGAAAGTCATCACATTCTTAAAGGTTAGACGGATAAGAAGCAGGAAATTGCCCAGGAAGATATCGGAGAAAGAAAAGCAATCAAATATGGCATTGACAATGACTAGTAGTGATGAGAATGCTGGAACGCGTAATGTGCGCAGAGCGCAGTATAGACTGTGATCTGTCACCTGAACCAAGGTGTATTAAGCGTAGAAAACATGATACAGTCATACAGCTACTGCTGCTGCATTTAGCGGTGGAGGTCAACAGATAAAACAAGTCGATCCAACTGCTCCAACAACAGTGAAAAAGAGTTCAATATTCCAAAGTGCAAGCAGGCATTAATTGGAGACAAACTTTTACCTTCATTTGATTTCAATCTTCTGAAACTCTTGAGTAATTCAACCGATACAACCATCAATGATAGCAATCCTAGAAGGATTTTGCAATCAATACACCTCTGATCAATGCAGTTATTAATATCTACCATATCAAGGAAATAAATTGACAGCATAACACTCCATGTAGGTCTATCCCGAACAGACTCCTTTGAAGTTCCATCAAATACATTCAGTGGGTACTAAAGAGAAACAACTGGAAAAATTAAAATCCAACCCATCACCAGATGATTGACAATGCATGTAGTATCTACTTTCTGCTGAATCGAATTTCGGAGTACGAGTACAATTAAGCTTATTCAAATTTCAATTCAAAACTAAATTTTGCAACAAGCACGAGAAATACAAAAGACATTATACAAAAAAATAAGGTGCACAAGTACTATCTGTTAAATCTGGAATTCATACATCGACACAGATCAAGAAATTTTTTACTCTCTTATATGGCAAGCCAAGATAATTTTAAATGACGGTAGAAAATCATATAATGCAGCAGATATTGACAGAGAACCATTAATATAAATGATCTCAACTTTTATAAGGAAATAAATTGACAGCATAACACTCCATGTAGGTCTATCCCGAACAGACTCCTTTGAAGTTCCATCAAATACATTCAGTGGGTACTAAAGAGAAACAACTGGAAAAATTAAAATCCAACCCATCACCAGATGATTGACAATNTGTAGTATCTACTTTCTGCTGAATCGAATTTCGGAGTACGAGTACAATTAAGCTTATTAAAATTTCAATTCAAAACTAAATTTTGCAACAAGCACGAGAAATACAAAAGACATTATACAAAAAAATAAGGTGCACAAGTACTATCTGTTAAATCTGGAATTCATACATCGACACAGATCAAGAAATTTTTTACTCTCTCATATGGAAAGCCAAGATAATATTAAATGACGGTAGAAAATCAAATAATGCAGCAGATATTGACAGAGAACCATTAATATAAATGATATCAGAATCAACTTTTATAAGCAGTATAGTGCAAGTCCTCTCAGACAAGAAAGATTTTAATTGAGCTAATGTGTCATCGTCAATTATTATGGAACTTGACGCATGGTTCAATAGTTAGCTATTTCAAAGCAAAGAAATACAATTGAGGATCCACGAAGTGTCAGGCCAATACATCGCACAACAGAGATAGCACATTGTTAAAATAGATATGAATTTGAAAACAAACCATAGTGAAGTCAAAAAGCATTTTCTTTTTTCTTGACAAACTGAATAAATTCTCAGATTTTTGTATTTTACCTCTCTACTAGAAATACAGGTGTCGTATTGTTTCAAACATACAAAGCCTAACGCATTCAAAAACTTCAAAACTGTTTCCTCTTGTTTTGGAACAGTTTGTCTCTTTTTGAATAAACATAAATCAAAGCAAAGCAAACTCCAGCAGACATGGAAACAGAAGTCCATGGAAATGGTGGGTCCTTGAAACAAACAAGTGAAGCCTCCAACTCTTGAGATGCATGATAAACGAGAGAGTGGATAGCATATAGATCATGATCTGAAGACCTCAAATAGTACAAAGCCATATCAAAATCGAAGTGTGACAATGCAGAGATCACCTTGTCCAGTTTATACCTGAACAAATTCCACCTCTGTCTAAACTCAGTCTGCTGATTCCGCTTAAGAAGCTTTCTATCTCCACCATGAGCAGCAATTGATTCAAGAACATCAATAGCACTAGTAATACTGTAATTCAAAGACGTTAATAGAACATTCCTCCTGGCAGCATCCTTCTGAACAAAAGACAACGAAGAAGTCTCTGAGAACGGCCCAAACGGCGTCTGTCCAACACTCCAAGTGTAGTCCGCAAGAGTACTGTTATGCCTAGGACTCCACACCATATGTGTGGGTGAGACACCCCACATGCTCTGCAAAATAGAACCTACAAGAGGCCTCTCGAGCTCCCGAACCTGTGTGAACATGTGGTGCCCATTACAGCTGTAATCACTCACTGTTTGTGTACTTTTTGTCCTGACTGCGATAACCATATCCTTAAATGCAACAGACTGATGATACCGATCAAGCAACAATATTGTACTGACATCAAGATCAAAAACATACACAGGAAGAACCCTCCCAAAGTCCTCCTCTGGAAGCTTGGCTATCCTTCTAAACTCCTCCCTCGATTCTGATATTGTCTGATGCAAACGCTTTGAGTCCAAATACTCACTCACAATCAAAGTGTAGTTATCAAACAGGTACCTAGACGTGTACGAAGTGGTTGCCCTAGAAATGGCGAATGAGCAAATTGAGCACTCGGATAACTTCACATCATATTTCCTAAAAATCAAAGACTGATCCCCCAATAACAATCCATTGTCATTAACCTCATCCATAAAAGTCCTTTCTATCGACTTCCAATCCAACCCAGAATTACCTCCTTCAGCCTCAGAAGCATGTATGTGTACAAATTCAACAATCAAGGAATTCTCGAAAGGCACGGGAATTCTCAAAGAGGGCACCAGTAGTACCTGATAAGCACTCCAAACCAAGGATGCCAAATCAGAAAGCAATGCCTTTTGGGACTTGGGTCGGCCATGGAGAGCAGCCAACGGGTGAAACTCACCTTTTGGCAAAACTCCATCGCCTGACAAAGCCGGCCCGTAATCCACAGGACCAGCCCCCAAATCAATCCACAAATACCGATCTTTTCCCGTCCAAACGGAGCCCAAGCATTTGGTAAAAGCTGGGGAGGGATCACCGGGGGTGTAGCTGTAAGCATAGGGTTTAGACTGGGAACCCAGATGAATAATATAAACGTGGATCGAGTTAATGGGTTTCTCCTTTTCAAAATCCTGTTTAATAATCTGATCTACAAGCGAGTAAGGAACGGACGAAAGTGAGGCTCGGAGTGGAGAGGGAGAATTAGAGAGGTGGGATTTAAGAGCTGTGGAAATAGAATTGGAGAGGGAGGTGGGTGAAAGGGATACGTCAAGGTGAAGGGAATGAGACAGTGAGAGGTGATGTGTGGCAGGAGAAGTGGAAGTGAAGGGAGTGATGACGTGGAACAGATCGGAGGTTACGGCGGAGTTGATGAAGGAAGAGAGAAGAGAGGGGGAGGAAGAGGAGAAGGTGGATCCCACCAAGTGGACAGTGATGAGCACAGATAGCTGGAGAGAGAGGAGGGAGGATGGGGTGGCGGGATGGTGGGGTGAGGGCTGGGAGAGGGGTTTCTTCAAGGAGGAAGGGAGGGAAAGGAAGGAGTCATTGGTGGCTTGAGGGTCTTTGCGGGATTGTTTGGAGAGGAAGGAATCGAGGCCTAAGATTGGAGCTGCGGCTGAAATGGTTGTGGTGGTGATGAAAAGGAGGAGGAAGACAGCGGCGGAGGACATTTTTACGGCGGAGATGAGGGTTGCGGCCAAGCGGGATTGGATTCGGGGGTGGTCAGATGACGGAGCTGGAGTAAGGAGAGTATCGAAGTTGTTTAAATGGGAAGTCAAGAGAAAATGAAGTGGAAAAAAATACGGATGAATTGCAGTTTGGTTCCACGATCTATTGGAAATGTATCGATTAGGTCTCCAATCTATTGTATTGGAAGGGAGAGTCCTAAACCTTTCATTTTTGAAGCATTTATATCCCATTGACATTTTACCCTGATTCTCGATTAAAAAAAAAAAATCTTTTAATCAAACACTAAAAATTGACGAAATACAAAATTATCTTTTTTATTTGAGCAATTATATCCACACCATATTTTTTATTAGTTGCATCAATTTTAAATCTGTTTAAAGTTATCAATCTTTGCTCATTATAATAATTAAATCTTTAACTTTTCTCATCGATTTTTTTGTATTCAATGTTTCATTAATTGTACATATTTTATTTGAGGAATGATTTCTGTCAAAATATTTTATTTGCATATTTTTAAATGGCGATTTTTTTTCTCAATTTTGCATTTTTTTTTTAAAAGCTAACAACTAAAGAAGTCATATTACGTCTTTTCTCAATTGAACTTTCGAATGCAAACTATTACCGGAGACATGATATATTAATTAATGGAATATTGTAGATAAGAATGCATTATAAAGAGGATCATGCTACACTCACCAAATATTTTACATAATCTTTTACCAACTCGACACTTGGCGTCCCTCCAATAGGGGGCGCCAAGTGTGGTATTGGTAAAAGATTATGTAAAACATTTGGTACATTTAAATTTATCCTTATGAAAAAAAGTACCAATAAATTTGAAGGCATAAAGTTTTTTTGAGTTAATTTCACAAGTAGCCATTGAAGTTTGTTAAGTATTTTAAATTGGTCCTTGAAGTATTCTCTTAACTTGAAGCTAATTAACGTTACATGATTGGTCAGTCAGTGAAAATAATGAACACGTAGTCTCCACATCAACACCGCAAAATTCATCTTTATTACATCTGAGTGTCTAAAAGCGTCGAGGCTCGAGCCGGGGTTTCCTTGCAGAGGCTCATCAATTTCATCTTTCCAAATCATACGATTTGCTTCAGATCTGTAGAAAAATGTACGGATTCGAAGCGCTGACCTTCAACATTCATGGAGGGTACCTGGAGGCGATTGTGCGAGGATATAGGTCAGGACTACTCACTGCCTCCGACTACAACAACCTTTGCCAATGTGAAACCCTCGAGGACATCAAGATGCACCTCTCCGCCACTGAGTATGGCCCCTACCTCCAAAATGGTTAGTCTATTCTAATTCTTACTTTAATTATTAGTTTGGAGCATTTTTGGATCATATTTTGCCTCGACTTACTGAGGTCCCATTAATAAGAGTGGCTCATTTGGGTAGACAAAGTTGTTACAAATCACTCGGTAGATCTGGCAAGTAATAGAATATAATCGCAAATAAGGTTTCGGTTAGACCTCAAATAAAATTTATTGAAAACAAGGGTTAGTTGTTACCGTTATTGTAGCTCTGAGATTTTGGGAGTTCAATTTTTTAGTGAAATCTTATGCATTTGGAGAAAGAATGAAAGCATGCATGTTGGAGTTACTAAGTCGAATACCACCTGATTTTGTAGTGTTTTGGTAAGTCGAATACCAACTGATTTTGTAGTGTTTTGGTAAATCAACTCTAATTTTAGATCCCTATTCTCAAATTCGCTCTTCTTTCAGAACTTATTAACTAGATCAGCATTATACAATAACTTACCTATTCTGATTAGTATGGCCAACGAAGTCAATTAAGTTGTGGAAATAAATCTATATACTTTTTATGATTTAGTTGATTTACGGAGTGAACATGTTTTGTGCTGTTAGTTGTGAAGCATTGCTAGTTTGACTTTTTTATGTGTCTTTTTGGCTGCAACCACTGTAACTAGAATTTTTTTTAAAAATAAAAATAAAATTGCAGAGCCTTCTCCATTGTACACAACAACAATCGTGGAGAAATGCACCCTTAAATTGGTCGATGAATATAAGCACATGTTAACCCAAGCCACAGAGCCTTTATCGACCTTTTTGGAATATATCACGTATGTTTCCTTTCTCTTTCTCTTTGTTTATAGTACAGTTGGCACATGATGCTTATTACAAGTGCAGACTCTGAAAATTTTAGAAGTATATTTCGATTTGATAGTGTTTAAGCTTGAGCTAGAACAGGAGATTGTGAACATGTTCGGTGCTTACTTATTTTACTTGCACATTGTTTTTTCTGTCTCCTTACTTGTATGTAAAATAAGCAAGGTTCTAAAAGGCATGGAGATCATGCCTTACGAGCCTAGGCACTAGTGACTAGTCATATTACCTAGTAACACTGTTCATTACTTAGATATGGTCACATGATCGACAATGTTGTGCTAATTGTCACGGGAACTTTGCATGAGAGAGACGTTCAGGAATTGTTGGAGAAATGCCATCCTCTGGGAATGTTCGACAGGTAGCTGATGTGAACTTAACATTCTATGCTAAATGAAGTGGTAATAAACTAAAATTTTGCCCTTCTTTTCCCCAGCATTGCTACTCTTGCAGTTGCCCAAAACATGAGGGAGCTTTATAGACTGGTGCTTGTTGACACTCCTCTAGCTCCGTACTTCTCGGAGTGCATCACTTCAGAGGTACTGGTTGCAGCACATAATTTTGCTGTGTGGTAGTTGAGAAACGTTTCATTTGTAGCTACAGAATTTCCCTGTACTATGTCCCATTTGTATTATCAAAGTTCAACTATTACGATCTTCTCATCGTGAAGCTCAACTACTAATGGGCTTATATTTTTAGGAATATATGCCATGCCAATTTATAGATGTCAAAGCTTTATTCTCTGAAGTGTAATATATTGAAAATGTGGAGAAAGTCAATCTCAATAATTGTTCTTCATGCTATTGACTCCCAGTTACTGTAGCTTGCTAAAGCAATGCCTAAATGAGTAACTGGATCTATTAAATTTTGTATTATTTGATTAAAATGGGACCAGGAACTTCTATTATCAAAAGAAGGGAAAAATGGTACTAGAAGATAGGGGTACTTTCATTTCATGCGATAATAACTATAGGCTGTGCTGTTAGTAAGATCAAGCTCGAACAATGTTTGGTATGCTGACGGTTTTCAGTTAATGCTGGATTCTGTCTGTCTGCTTTTCCCTCACAAGGACATTCTTGCAGGACTTGGATGACATGAATATTGAAATTATGAGGAATACTCTCTATAAAGCATATCTCGAGGATTTCTATAGATTTTGTCAGGTAAAGGGTTTATTTTCGAATGTTCAAAGTTCCTTTTCTTTTGCCTGGGAAGTGTGAATTCCTCGGTGGGACTCACATCTAATTTGAAAGTTTTAAAATAGAAACTTGGTGGCGCCACTGCAGAGATTATGTCTGACATCCTAGCTTTTGAGGCTGACAGAAGGGCAGTTAATATCACCATTAACAGGTTCTTTAGTCTGAAATTTTTCTTCGTAATTAAACTATTAGTTAGTACCTTCTTTTTCTGACCCCTTCATGTCTCTAATTGTAATATTCAGCATTGGCACTGAACTTACTCGAGATGACCGTAGGAAATTGTACTCTAATTTCGGATTACTGTAAGAAGACTTTTGCGTTGACTTCTATTATTTTCAAGTATTGAAGCTATATGGTTTCATAGAGCTCCTTTTTTCCTAACTAATGTTGATGAAATTATGGACAGATATCCTTATGGTCATGAGGAACTTGCTGTTTGTGAGGATATAGATCAGGTATTTAATAGTTTTTATTAATATTCTAATGTCCATGATGAGTTCTGTTTGCGTTTTCTCACCATTGTATGATTCTGATGCGTCATGTTTTGATAGTAAATTATCCTTGCAACATACTCCCCACCAGGATGAGTTCTGTTTGCGTTTTCTCACCTTTGTATGATTCTGATGCGTCATGTTTTGATTGTGAATTATCCTTGCAACATACTCCCCCTCCCTCCCGCAAGATATACAAGTTATTCAAATGAACAGCATAGATAAGGAAATATTGTCACCAATCAAATTGTTAAAATTACATATTAGCTGATTATTAATTTATAGTTTGTCGGAGAAATTTCCAGAAGGATGCTTGAAGACCTATGTAATTAGTGCCTGCTCTTATTTACTGTGCCTTCCAATTAGGCAATTAATTTATGCCTGCTCTCATTTCTTTTTTTTCTAGGTTCGTTCTGCCATGGAAAAATATCCTCCTTATCAGTCCATATTTTCCAAGTTATCCTATGGTGAGAGTCAGGTGCTTGATAAGGCATTTTATGAAGAGGAGGTGAAACGGCTTTGCTTAGCATTTGAGCAGCAGGTTTGTTTCTCAGAATTTCCTGTTGAAATCCATCACTGTACTTTTAGGAGGAATGAGCCTAATTACTGTTGCATTTACAAAAAACGGCTGCCAATTTGTCTGCTTGTTGGTGTTCCTTTTTGCAATTTTTATACGATTATCTCATTATCCTTAATCATTTGGTAATGCAGTTCCATTACGGTGTGTTTTTAGCATACATGAGGTTGAAGGAGCAGGAAATCAGGAACGTGATGTGGATATCTGAATGTGTTGCACAGAACCAAAAGTCCCGAGTGCACGACAGCGTTATTTTTATATTTTAATCGCTTAAAAGCTATCTTATGATAACTTTGCCCGCCCACCACATTTTTCTGTAAATTTTGTTGCATTTCACTCCCGTGGTTCATGTGCGTTGCAGAGACTAACATGCTGGTCTTCCCGCAACTTTTATATTTATAATAAGTTGTGTAATTGATATGTTTGTTGGAAGGAGAAATCTTTCACAGACATTAATGAATTCATGTCAATTTATTCTTCTGATATGCAATAAAATGTTCTGGGGATTTTATTACAGCGTGTCTTTTTACTCGTGTTTGATTATCCCCTTGAGAAGAAAACTACATGGTTTTGAGCAAGCACTTCAAGGCCTACTTCACAAGGTTTTTGAAAAGTCAAAAGTTACATCTGAGATTAAGAACGTGTTTGAATAATTTTTTAGAATTGCTTTTGGAGGAAGCTGATCTAGAATAGTTGATGAATAGTTTTATCGAGCTTTTCTTTTACAAGATGTAAAAGCAAAAGTCTGACAAAAGGCCCCAATGGCCTTTAAATTATAAAACTACGTTCAGAGTCTTGATACAAGACTATAGTTATCAAACTCGGGTGGACTAGAGACTCGACTAAGATACAAATACTGGGTCATATTCCATGGTCATGACTTGTAATTTTGACTCTTCACATTCAAGTTTAAAAGCTTATTTTTTAACAATGTGCTCTGGCTCATGGGATGTGACTAGGGGTGTCCACGAGCAGAGTCTAGTCACGAGGCGGAACTTGAAATTCGGGTTTGATTCGAGTAAAAATGGTTCGGACTTTTTTTTTTACCCGAGCTGAGCAAAAATTCGGTCAAAATTTTTAGGCTTGAGCCAACAAGCCGAGCATGTTCGACAGCAAAGAATCCTTAGTTATTCAAATGATCATATGAGACCGATTATATCGTCAACAAAAAAAAATGAAGCCCAAATTTTCAGATTTCAAGAAAGGTTTCATACAAGTAAAGGTGTGTTTAAACCACATTAGTTTGGAAGAATGTATTCTGGATTAGTAGATTAATGGAGAATGTGTGGTTGAAAGAGAAAGAAAAGTTATTGATGTAATGAAAAATATTATTTTTATTGAAGAATGTGTGGTTGAAAATGAGTGGAAGAATGAAAATATACCAAAAATAGGCTAAATAAGTATACGTGACACTTATTTTGTTTAAATATAAGAAAAAAACAATTTAAACTATCAACTAGAGAATTAAGTAAGGCGAGTAACTCCTTGACTAGCCCCATAAATGAACAGAGTTGGCTAGCGAGAGGGCTAGGCTCATCCCATCAAGATTCAAGGGGCAAGCTGGTGAATGAGTCGAACCGAATTGATACTTTTGAAAATGAGCAAACTCGTGCTCAGCTCGACCCATTTAACATCCCTACTATCAAACACATGTTTTTATCTTCAAATAGATCAAGATGCTTACTTATAAATCTGATCATAATAGAGCCTGCCAGAAAGTTCTTGGCACTAAGATCATTGGATGAATAGTACCTCATCCTGATGATGCTCTAGAATTTTTCGATTGCTTGTTTGAGAAATTACAATATTTAGCTATGTAATTGAACCCTTACTAAAATAGAAAACCTTCCTACCACCTATCCTTACTAAAATAGANTAAAAGATTATGTCAAATATTTGGTACAAATAGATTTTTCCTATTTTTTAACAATGTGCTCTGACTCATGAGATGTGACTAGGGGTGTCCACGATTGCTTGTTTGAGAATTTACAGTATTTAGCTATGTAATTGAACCCTTACTAAAATAGAAAACCTTCCTACCACCTATCCTTACTAAAATAGAAAACCTTAGTAATGAATGGATTTTTTTTTTACATATAGTCATTTATCAGATCATATGGATGATAGTAAGCAAGCAAACAACGAGCAGACATGGCAAATATATCTGCCCTTGACGTAAATAGAGCTTATGCATGAGTATGCATGCCAATAATATAATATTAAACAAATAAACTATTCTCGTCTTTACCTTCTAAGCTTTTAAATCATGCAATTCAATGAAAAGAAGAGTTTACTCTTGTTGACCCATACATTCATACCTTTTGAGGCCCTTGATCAGCTACCATGAACGAAAACTTCAAAATAATCAACATTAAACCCTACGCCTACTGTTTGAATGGCTAATATGATGACATGTATTTGTTAAACCTATATGATAAATTCTCTGTTGTTTAAAGGCATGTACTAAATCCTCAACCTATTTACATTCATAATTTTGGATCTTTGTGCGATCGAAACCATTGATGCAAACATTAAAATAACACGTGATGTTCATGTGACTTAAAACTGAAGGAAAAATGGTCAAACCATTTAACCTTTATCTCCAGTTCAATCTAAAGTGAAATGCAATTTTAATATCTACATTCGATCACATGAGTCTCTAAGTTCATGGTTGATAGAGAGTCTAGAACCTCACTTGTAAATATTGAGGATATATAACTACACCATATAAAATATTTAGGAGTTGAACCATAATTTTTCTCAATAATATCGGCTAAATTTAGTAAAGATATTCCATTTTCACATGTTTTCATGTCGGATAATACATGTATGTTACACAAATTGAGTTAGCTAGACTCAATTCAAAGATGAGTTGAACAATGTTGAACTGAATTTTATTTGTACAAATTGCTCACATGTACATTTGAGTCAAGCTACTTTATTTGTCTCATTTAGCTCTTCTGATAGAAATTAAAATCAATTTTATAATAAAATATATAGTTGAAAAGTTGTGAACAATTTGAAATTCGTGGTAACAAATAATTGTTGATTTTAAATTAAACTTTAATCAGATTTGCTACCTGTAATAAAATGCATACATGACAGACAGCTTATACTTCACGTGAACTCGAAAGTCTCAAATTCGTATATAAAGGACCGACAACAAAAATGGAGTCCTCAGGCGGCCAATCATAAAATTATATAAAAATTGCCGCAATCATAATGTAATCCTATTTGATTGACTTATTCGTATGCCTTGTAAATATGCCTAGTGTTTGTGGATCTAGGGGTTTAAGATTGTTTACTGGGTAGGAGTTGTATGGTAGAAGGGATATTTTAATTGGTGTTGATTGTAGGGTGTAAGGATGTCGACACCTGCCAGGAAGAGATTGATGTGAGGGATTTCAAGCGGTTGCAGCAGGACCCTTCGGCTGGCGTTAGTGGCGCACATTGTGATAATAATATTATGCTCTGGAATGCTGTTATATTTGAGTATGTTTTTTCGCTCGAGAGTGTAACACTACCGGAATTTTTTAGGTGCCACTGGTGTTGGTTAAAGTTTTGGTTTTTACTGGTTGTTCTTGTTTTTTTATTGCAGTCCAGATGACACTCCTTGGGATGGAGGTGAGAATATTCTCGCCCACGAAATCAAAACATTTCTGTGATCATTCACGCGTTATCATGATTGCTCTCTTTGTATGTTTAAATCGACGTGTCCGTGTCTTACAATTAGAAAAGAAGAAGAATGCTGTTTGTACCAAGTAGCCTTATAAAGTAGTTTCACAGAGTGACGTGTACAGTCAAGATAAGTTTCAATTGGACGGCTGTGATTCTTCTATAGCATTTGGGCGCCAAAAAAAAGCTAAAATAATGGGAGGAAATGGGTAAAGAAAAAATTGAAGCAGTCTCTCTCTCCAGCCGCGCCGCCCCGCTCATCCTCTCATCCAAACCCGGCTGAATACATCTTCTCTCCCCGGCACCATTTCCCCCAAATCTGATCTCCTCCTCCAAACCGTACACCTCACATATTTTAGGAATTTCAGGCAGAATTTCATACACATATCAGGCAGAATTTCAGATCCAAATCTGAGCTCCTCCTCCTTCACAGCCATTTCCTCCCATATTGGGTTTTGAGATGACGGTATGAATTTGTAAATCTTGATAGTGAGAGATCTGTGTATTTATCTTCAGCTGTTGCATATAGTATGTTAGTAAATTATATGATTTAAGTCTCCCAACATCGAAACATAAAACTTAGGATATTCTTGTATGAATTCAATATGCAGGTGATTTTTGTTTTTCCTACTCAATCTTTTGCCTACATAAATTTTGGTAAATGGAGGCTTTTTTTGGTCATGTCTATTATTTGGTAAGCATTCTGTGTCATCAGTTTCACAAAATTCCAAAATGAGAAAAACTAGGTTAGCTGTTTTCAACGTAAACTGTGATTAGTTATTAATTTGTGTAATGTGATTAGTTATTAATTTGTGTAATGCATATTGATAAATTTGCTTATATTAAAAAAAAAAAAAAAGTTATAGTGACACAGGCAGAAAGAAAAACAGGAGTACTCTTGTATACTAACATTTGGGTTAATTTCATTCGCGATCACTACACTTTAAAATAATTTTAAATCAGGTCATTATGGCCCTGTTCGGTACAGCTTAAAATCCAATTAAAATTGAAAATATGGCCGTTATTGGGTTCCACTCGTCTAATAAATTCAACAATAACGTCTAGTTTTTCAATTTTAATCTGATTTTAATCTATACCGAACACGCCCTATATTTCAATTTGTGTCAATTGGAAATAAACACCTCAGCCTCTTGCAGGATTATCCAAATATGAAAGATGTTTGGTCGGTCGAATCCAAAAATGAGAATGTGGAGGACGCATTGAATGTCGCGGAGGATGAAACAATAGGAGGAGATGGAATCATTGTGCCTGAAGTTGGTATGCAGTTCAAGGATGAAAAAGAAGTGTATGATTTTTATGCAAGATATGCTTATGCCATTGGTTTTCCAATTAGGAAGAGGAGTTCAATGAAAGATGATGACGGTGTTTTGAGATTCGTCACGTTGACATGTAGTAGGGAGGGACGAAGAATTGGTAGTACAAGCACCTCTTTGAAGCCGCAACCAACAATTCAAACGGGTTGTAAAGCTAGGATCTCTGCATCGTTAGATATACATGGTTACTGGAAGATTAACTCAGTCCACCTTGACCACAATCATAAGACGAGTCCTACGAAGTCCAGGTTGTATAGATGCAACCGAGATATTAGTGCATACGTGAAACGAAAGCTCGAAGTGAATGATGTAGCAGGAATACCATTGCATAAAAGTTATAACACAACAATTGTCGAGGCCGAGGGCTACGAGAACATGACTTGCATTGAAAAGGATTGTCGGAATTATATCGAAGAAGTGAGACGGCTAAGACTGGGTAAGGGTGATGCAGCTGCAATACAGGCTTACTTTTCTGAAATGCAATCTAGTTGCTCGGGATTTTACTTTAGTATTGACTTGGATGATGATTCGCGCCTGAAAAATGTCTTCTGGGCTGACAATCGGTGCAGACAAGCATATAAGGAATTCGGGGATGTTGTAACATTTGATACGACCTACCTAACTAATAAGTATGATATGCCCTTCGCCCCTTTTGTTGGCGTGAATCATCATGGACAATCAACATTGCTTGGTTGTTGTCTGCTGTCGAATGAGAACACAGATACATTTGTTTGGTTGTTCAAGACATGGTTGAAGTGCATGCATGGTCAAGCTCCGCATGGAATAATTACCGATTAAGACAGAGCGATGCAAAATGCAATTGAGATAGTTTTTCCGAATACTAAACATAGATGGTGTCTTTGGCACATATTGAAAAAGTTGCCTGAAAAGTTTGGATATCATGCGGATAAGGCTTCGATATTTTCGAATATACATGCATTGGTTTATGATTTACAATTTGTCGAAGAATTTGAGGAAGGTTGGAGAGTGATGATTGATACGTATGACTTACGCGATGACAGTTGGTTATCTGGATTGTACGAAAACAGAGGTCGTTGGGTACCATGTTTTTTGAAAAAAACTTTCTGGGCTGGTATGTCAACTATGCAAAGAAGTGAAAGTATGAACGCCTTCTTCGACGGTTATGTGCATTCGAAAACATCTTTGAAGCAGTTCGTCGAACAGTACGAGCGAGCCTTGCGGAATAAGGTAGAAAAGGAATTTCAGGCTGATTTCAGGTCTTTCTCTCAAATGTTGCCATGTGCAACCACATACGAAATGGAAAAACAATATCAAGAACTGTACACCCTATCGAAGTTCAGGGAAGTTCAAGTCGAATTTACTGGTAAGGTGTATTGTGACCTCATCTCTGCATCGGAAGGACACCAAGGGACAACGTATCAGGTATGTGAGGACATTGTTTGTGGCGAGCGACGACAGAGAAAAAATTTTCAGGTGGCATTTCATAGAGAGAACTGTGTAATCATCTGCAATTGTGACATGTTCGAATTCCGAGGTATAGTGTGTAGACATTCGATTATAGTGTTGATACGCAACCAGGTGACGTGATGCCGGATCGGTATATACTGCGCAGATGGAGGAGGGACGTTAGCAGAGCACACACGCGGGTCGCTGTGAATTATGCCGGTATGGTTAGTACTCCTGCACAGTTGAGGTATGATGAGATGTGTCAGGCATTTGCAACTGTGGCAAACCTTGCGGCAGATGATGAAGGGAGGTATCATGCTTGCATGGATTGGTTACAACTTCAAAACAAAGAGTTTAGGTTGACAAAGTCCAGTTCCAATAGTAATACAAATTTGTAGTGTATTGCGTCTCAAAATCAAAGTATCGAGACTGTCGAGGATCCTTTGAGTTATACATATTTTGGTTTAGTTGACATGAAAAAATAGACATCATATAGTGATTGTCTCTTATTGTTGCGCAGATAACCATGGAAGTTCTACATGGTGATCATATAGACAACATCCCTGTTGATGTCAAAACAAAGCCTGAGAACTCTAATTCTGTCGAATTTTGTAATTTTCTTATGAATCCACGAGGAGCTACCTTATTGTATGATTAATGTAGCATTTCTTTGTCATTCTTCAACTGATTGGGCATGGACTGCAAGGATATTGCATTATATTTCTTATCATTCATCAATAACCATTCAAACTCATATTTTAATAGTAGGTTCAACAGTTGGAAATGCACAAACATTATTAAAGAACAAGTTGAAATCAAACAAATATTATAATGTCGTTAACTAGTCATTTAATAATTTCACTAAGTTCCAAGGTACATGAAGTAAACAATTTTACTTCAACCAAAATGTACCAATTGATTGCACTAAACTAATCGACCGCATCTATATTTACAACATGCTTACTTCAATGTGACTACTTCAACGTGAACAACTAATCAAGCCGTGCCTTTCCCGTTCAGTTTCACTTCGGCAGGTAGATTTTTTCGGCGGACCGTCACGTTAACGGTGACAGAAAACAAGAGCTCTTCTTCATTATTTAGCCGAACTTGAGATTTGAACATTCGCGTCATATCTTCAACTTCTTCATTCACTACTTGTTTAGCCTTAGTACCGCTAGATTCACCGACTACTTCTTCATCTTTACACCAATCCCAAAACCCACACTTCACACTACAACATTTGAAGAATTTGCCCTTGTTAATGGTGTCCCTTTCAACCTCGAAAAACTTTTGAAAGCCACGCACACAAAGTGGATATCGACGTTTTATCGG
>CAIGRF010265115.1:26809-38864 GCA_903798235.1 Fraxinus ornus
ATATATATATATATATATATATATATATTGAGATTGTTGTACAGGTATGGGTGGTTCCATCAAGGGACAATTGGACATAAGAATGAATGATGTCTAACTTATTACATTGTAACTGTGCGTGCAAAGACAGATGTTGATTTTTCAACTACCATCCCAACTTTTTACTCCATGTCCGCATTTGATTATTAGAGAATGTAACAATTTATTTAACGTGCATGTCGTTTATTTATTTATTTTATTTTCGGTATGTTTACTCGGATTGAATACGGGCTTAATCTGTAGACCGGGTGAGCAATGCAGCAGTATCTTGAAAATATGAGCTATTTGGAAATTTGACGACTTAATGACATGTCAACTTAAAAATTTGATGATCCAGTCGATGTTCAATGGAACTCAGCATCGCTAGAAGAGACAAAAGTGGCACATTTTGGGTTCCTAAATTCACAAATACGACACAAAATCAGCCCACGTACTGAGCCCTTGTCCTTGTTTGGTTTCATTTTAAAAAAAAAAAAAGTGGATTATAATTCAATTCAAAGTTTAACTATTAATTATCAGTTTTTATTATTTTTTTTCAATTTTGATTTACATGGGCTAAATATGAGAGTTAATTTAATCAATGGTCACTGAATTTTGTATAAATTATTGCTTGCTTACTGAAATTCAAATCGATCTCTTTGTTTGTTCATCCAAAATTGAACAAAGTTATCCATCATAACGTTTTAATTAGTGTTACCAAGAGTACAATTCAGTGAGTGATGAATAACTTTGTTCAAATTTCGATCAACAAGTAATAATTTATAGAAAAGTTCATTAAACAATGTGTAATTTTGTTTAATTTTGAGTGAGTAACCAGTAATCTTTTAAATTTGCAATGAATGACTGTTCAAAGATGAGTAATAGCAATGTTTTAATGACCACTGATTAAATTATTTCATACGTGATATGTATGTATGTATTTACATCTTCATCTCCGTCTCCGTGTGGCACACTCAAGTTAGAGAGAGAATGCGGAAACCAGAGTGGTGGAGTGAGTGAGAAGGGGTCCATTTTCCTTACCATGAGTGCATCAAAGTACTTCAAGGTAGGGGCCTACGATACTTATTTGCTTTCTCTATCTATCACTTTATGTTTTTACTTCCATTTCAATCAAGCTTTCAACTGAAATTCCTATCTATCACTCTGTTTTTACTTCCATTTCAATCAAGGTTTCAACTGAAATTTCTATCTATAACTGGGTTTCCAATTGGTGACTCATTCGTCCAAATTTTCCCTTTTCCGAAATTTGCGTGCTTGCAGGAAAGTTGCTTTGCTGCGGGATCTTAATTTGAATTGAACCTTGTTTACCAGGTGTAGAAATCACAGATCTAAGCCACATTGCCCAAAATCTCACTTCTTTTGCTTTTGTTTTTCTTCAATTGCACATATATTGGGCTTCTACTCATTCTTATGTGTTTAAGGCAGATCTTGTGCGGGTACTTATGTTTGTGCTTTTGTAGTTTACTGGAAATAAAATTTAATTTTAGCCAGTTATAATTATAATGATGTTTTTAATTTCTTTCCATGTAAAAAAGTAGTGAATTGTTATTTCAAGTAGTGAATGCATTAAATGGAACTCAAAATTGTGTTTTAATTTTGTCCATGTGCCTGTTTTTAGAGAAGTATAATTGTCTGTCAAAATAATAATAAAAGAAAATTGGACTTCATCGTTCTCTCTGTTTTTTATTTTAGTTCTAACATCACCATACTACGATTATTTTCTTTGAAGTTTGAACACATAAATCTAAGTGCTGACGCCAAAATAATTTTCTTGGGGTTATGCATAAAACACATTTTTTTTTCTAATATACTTTATGTGCATGATTAAATTAGCTAATTGTAAGTTAAGTCAGTGAAGATAACTAATTTGCATCATAAGCTATGAACATTTTTTGAGCGTTTTACACCTTTTTGCTCTTTAGTTCTGTACTTTATTTGTTTATGTTATCTATTAGTCTTTTCTAAACAAAGTGATTTATGACGGGCAAATAAAAATCAGACTTGTGAATTATACTGTTTTGCCTTTGCTCTTGTGTATGCGTGATTTTATAATACACAATACAGGGTAATGTTGTAATTTGCAACCGTGTATTTAAAGGCTTAATCTTTTGAAAATAGTGCAGGATTTGAATTGAGAGACGGCTGTTTCTTGTGGTGGGCTGTAGCGATGGGGAAATCTCCTGGAAAGTGGATCAAGGCTGTACTCTTTGGAAAAAAGTCTTCCAAGTCTAGTTTATCTAAAGTAAGAATGTTGTTGGCTAGTCTTTTATTTTATTTTATTTTGTTTATAGTTTCATGATTCTCTTCCTGGTTGCTTTGAGAGAAACCTTGTGTCTGATATCAGTTCCCCATTTTACAAATAACCCTATCTTTTGTTGATCCTTGCTAATTTTATGGTTTACAATTCCTATTGGTCATGGTAAAACAAATGTTGCTTGAATTTTCTGTTATACACTGTGGGCTCTTTTGACTTGTGCTGTTTTGAGATTATTAATCTACTATAAAGTTGATTCTGGAATCCATTGTGGTTTATACTGTTCAAATATCCTATTCCTCATAATTATTTTAAATGTGAATTACGAGACTCTTGAAATCTGACGATTGAGATAAATTTCACTGGCCCAGTTTTGTGTTTGACACAGATATTAGTTTATCTTCAATTTCTTTTTTCTTGTGCAATATCCTGGTTTTTCATTCTGCTGCTTCATTTGCATTCTTTCTGTTTGGGCTATTTATAGTTTACAATTCTTCTAGACATTTCACCCTCTCTAAATTATGCATTTGATTTGATCATCAGTATTTCTGATACAGTGCGAGACTAGAATTCATTACCGAGATTATTTCGAGGTTTCGTCTGGTTTCTGTAAAGCTCAGTTTTGGGTCTTTCCAGTTACAGAACCGTTATTTCTAGTCCTAGTTTCTTTTGGTCATTGGAATTTTTAGGGATGCTTCTTGTAACTAGGAGAGTGTGGAGATGGATAAAGGAACTTTTGTAACATGCTGAAGTTTATATTATGTCACTTCTCATTAGTTCACCAATTTACTTCCCCACCTCTTGAACTTGTGAAGGCTTTACTTCGATACAAGTTCTGTGATTTTTCGATTTTGTATTTTATGGCAATTACATTTTTAGTCTTTCCACAATAATGTGATGCTAATCCAAGCTATTGTTCCATATGAAGAATTTTACTGCTGAGAAAAGGACTGCTGCACCAACGGGAGATCTCACTGTGAATCCGTTGCTTGTCTCAGATCTTCCATATCAGGCTACGGTTAGAGGTGCAGAAAATCTGGAATATGATAAAGGTACACCTGCCAGCTTGCCATGTGATACTGCTGCTTTAGTGCCTATTGATCAAAGTGTGGATTTGCAAGGTATTGTGGGACCCAATTCATCTGATGATGGTGAAATAAGAAGACAAGAGCAAGCTGCCACAAAAGCACAAGCAGCCTTTCGGGGCTACATGGTAATGCTTTTGTAAATGATATTTCTTGCTTGAGCGATAATGATGATTTTTTGACAGAGATGTTATATCTCTAATAGTATCTAAGCACATTCCTCCCAGCGAGTCCAAATAATTTGGTCCCTTTTTAATAGAACTAGATGGTTTAGTCAAACATGGAACCTGCTGTTAACTTCTAAACTGCGTTACTTTTTAACCTGCAATACCTGAATTTTTTTTGTCCACATTCATTAATTTTTCCTAGCATCTTTTTCCCTGGGTTTGGAGAAACTGCATTCACAGCCTTCATCTTAAGAGAAGTTCTCCATGAGTGTGTACTGGTCCTACTGGATTTTCAGTCAGTTCAGTAAACATGTATATATATTTTTTCATCGTATGTCTTCTTGCTATATGTATAATTTGCTTTTCCTATTTGACAATGCACAAAAGAATGAGTACAGTTGCATGTATGCAACCCTGAGAGAAGGAAGGTTCACCACATTGCATGTGCATGTAGTTATTGTTTTCTTGTTATTGTATGAGTACCATTGCAATCATGAGAGAAATTCACCACAGCGCCTGTGCATATAGTTATTGTTTTCTTGTTATGGTCTGGGTCTATCCGCAAGCATTTGGTGCCTGCTCTTCTTGGTGTTTGGTCCTGCTGTGTCTTCCTGGGTTTAGTGCAAGACTGATTTGCTTCAATCCACCTTTATGGCCTCCTATTCTCCTTGCGTTGGGTTCAGTTTGCTGGAGCCAGATTCCGTTCCTGAGGGGCTAAGTCCCATTGTGAGGTTTAGGCTCTTCCTCAAGAGATTTTGGTCCGAAGATTGCTCATTTGGCTAAGAGAGAACTTCATGCTTAGGGGAGAGTTTGGAGTTGATGTGGTGAGATCACTGATGGAAGGGGAGATTGTTTTGGATCCTTGGTGCTTTAGGTCAAATTTCCATGCTTGTAAATGAGCCTTGATATTCCATGTATACTCTGTTTACTTTATGTGGTTAATGTTTTGATTCAATCATCAACATCAACTAAATCCGCAGGCTCGTCGGGCTTTTCGGGCGCTAAAGGGTATAATAAGGCTACAAGCTCTTATTCGCGGACATTTGGTTAGGAGGCAGGCACTTGCCACTTTCCGTTGCATGCAATCAATTGTTAAATTGCAGGCTTTGTCTCGTGGACAAAGGGTGAGACTTGCAGATCCTAGACATGAAGTGATGGTAAAGTGCACCACAAGAGAGCTTCAGGTAACTGAGTGACATAACTTCATAATATCTGGTTTTACTTTTTCTCATTTTACTCAGGCTACTTGTATGTAGATTGAGCAGAAAATTGGATTTGGACGATAAGATGTAGAGAAGCTATATCATCTATCGGCATTAAATTTCCTTTTCCCCTTGGATTTGTTTATCAAAATTGCGATGTCTTTGTGCTACTTAGCAAACACGCATGATTTTATACTTCATCAGGATGCTAAAAAGGCAGATGTATTTGGAAGAAATTCATCTCTTGGGTCAGAGAAGCTAGTGACAAATGCATTTGTCTGCAAGGTATATTTTATTTTCTTTATCGACTTGAAGAGCTAAAAGTGTCTCTCTTTTCAATGAACGTAATGTAAAGAAAGAAATATTACCCTTTTCCTCTCTCATCACCCTGTCAGGGCTGGCTAGATTTTATTCAGTGTAGCTATCATAAACCCATTATATGAATGAGCTCCACTTTGGTACTGCCTTTTGAAGATCCCAGTCTGTGATGATTTATTCGACAAATTATTTTGGAAGTAAATGAATGTATTGCCGATTTTTTTATTTAGATGTGTGTTTGGTTCAGTTCTAATTGCAGAATTATTTTTCAATGCTGTATTTTCTTTGGTCCAGCTATTTGTGTTACTTGTGCCTAGAAAAAGCAAAACTTAAGTATCCTTTCTTGAAACTATTTATGGTTTAACTTACACCTAATCAACCCCCTGGCCCTGCCAGCTTACACAGAAGGGGAAAATTATGATGCATCCAAAATCTACCCTCTGTTACCTTGCACAAAAATAGTGATGCTCATCAATTTCATTCAGATTCTACAACTTTTGAAAGTGTTGAAATAAGAGATTCAGAATTTGTATTAATTTTCAAGTCAAATGTATTAGAATTTAACGGCATTCTTTTCTTCTTGTTCTAGCTTTTTGCCTCATTGCCGGCTGCCATGCCCTTGATCCTGCAGTATGATGTGGCTGAACCAAATTCAGCTTGGAACTGGCTTGAGCGTTGGTCATTCTCCCACTCCTGGGAACCACGGACACGGATAAGGAAAACTGCTGATGCTAAATCTCAACGAAAGAAGTCTGGCACACTTATTGTGGAGACTGAAGCTGGAGAATCGAAAATGAGCATCAGAAAGGTTGTTGCTGCCACCAATGGTGGCAATCGTGCTTTAGCTTCTTTAGAACAAGTTAAGCCGAAAACCAACCCAAGGAAAGTCATAAGTCATCAAACAGAGTCAATGCAAGAACAGGCACAGAATGAACTTGAGAGGGTCAAACGCAATCTGAGAAAGGTTTCTGCATCGATGGCAGTGGCTTCTGAGAAGGAAACTGAGAAGCAACATCAGAGTCCTAAAGAAGTATCGAGTTCTGCAGCTCCGAATGTTTTTAAACAGGAGATTGTTAATTCTCCTCCAAAGCTGGTTGATTTGGATGTTGATGTCAACAAACCGGCTTTAACAGAGGCTCCTTCTAAGCCATTGACAGTGGACGAGCCAGTTGATGCAACACATGATGATCATCCTGCAGTTGAGTTACATTCCTCGGAAATTTGTGGGAATATGGAGACACTTCCAGCTGTCTATGACGAATTGAGCCCTAAGGAAGAACATAATAGCAAAGAGAAGGTGAAAATTGGGAGGAGAAAATCTCTTCCAGCAAAGCAGGAGTATCCTGAGAATGCTTCACTAAGCTTGCCAAGTTATATGGCGGCAACTGAATCTGCAAAGGCAAAGCTTAGAGCTCAAGGATCTTCTAATATTGAAGATGTGGCTGAAAATGGTTTTGAGCGTCGTCATTCTCTACCAGCCCCGGCCAATGGCAAATTGAGCTCATTGTCACCGCGGATGCAGAAGCCAGTTCAAGCTAGGGGCAAAGGAGGGAGCAAGAAAAACAGATCACTGGTGTCCTCTAGAGATGGTAAGAGGAGGAATTTCATTATCTTGTGAAATTTTGTCTATTGCACTTATTTCTAACTAGTCAACTCTTTCTTTTTAGGGACTCGTCTTCTCTGTTCAATTGACCATTTTTGTTACAGACATATTAGAAAGGTTTATATGCACGTCCATTTAATGTTGTGGTGGTCCAGTTGCGTCAAGAAGGGACTATTAATGTGGATAATTTCAATTTCATGACACAGGACAATTCCATGGTCCTCTTTTTGTTCTTTTATTTTATACCGTGTCTCTTTAGCTTGATAGCAAATGGAATAACTCAACTTCTTTTCCAAAAATGTTGATGAATATATCAATTTAATTTATACTTGTATGGTATATTATTGTTGTATGGTATCTAAATTACCTGGTATTTTGGTTGATTTGGAGCAAGTTTTCTACTTCTTGAATTTTCTGCAGTCTGAACGACACTATATTTCTATGCATCGTTTACAGATAAGGTGCTTCAACCAGGGTGGAGGAGATGAGTGTGACTGCTTTGTAATATTTTGGAGATATCGTGTGACCATGTAGCTGCACTGTTATTTAGTTTTTGTGCAGGGTCTCCTCTGCTGTAAAAGATGATAATAAACTTATCAAATCATATTTGTTTGTTACCATAAATCTTTGTATGTTGTCGTGGGTTGATGAGGTAATATATAAATTCTCGAATTCTGTTCACTTCTGATTAATCTAATACAACTTGTGTGCTTTGTACTTCATTCTTTGTTTTCCTGTTTGTCAACGTTGTAAGCTGGACATGCTTTGTCTTTTGTACCTTTTGGAATTTTGCACCTTTTGGAAGATTACAGTCTGTTTCATCTGTCATCACTTATCATATCTAATTTCAGTAATAGCTGGCTACTTCATCTAATAGAGAAGATGCTCGCTTTACAGTAATAGAGGGTTGTACATCAAGAGTAGTACATAAACAAGTCAACTTTTGTTCTTTACTCAATACGGGATTACATATCTGAACCTGAGCATGTTTGGTTGTGCTTTAAAGTAGCTTAAAAGGCCTACTTCTCAAGGGACTAATTAACTGTATACCGGACCATCGCCCCATTGTTGCAATGCAAAATCCACTTAAGCCCATTTTGTTGTCCTGCCAAAACAATATCTTGTATGGTTCCATTAACATGTATACCTTGCATCATTGGCACCTCACCAAAATCATTAGTTGGGCATTTGGGGTTTAAAGAATTTATCCATGCAAGGAAATACTCATAACCCCCAATCTCATGTCTCCACCACTTGATCTCTCCAGTGTCCATATTGAGGGCTAATATCGATTCCGAGTAATTATCAGGCTCAACGCATTCACATGGACATTTCCAAGGTGAAGTTGAATTGTTCCGTCTTTCTTGGCATTCTAAAATGTGTCAAGGTGCTGAGTATAGATTTCCAGTGGCAATGTAAACTAGGTTTCTTCGAGGATCAATTGGTGGGCTGCTTCCCCACAAGGCGGCTCCTGCATATTCTCCGGTCTTGTTTTGGTTGTCGGGCAACATCATGGTCTTCCACAAAACCTTACCTGTACAAACATCTAATTTGGCAAAGCTACCCCGAAATGTGCAGCAATTCTCGACATTTAAGCCTTCTTCAAGTGAAGATGTTCCAACATAAAATGCTCTGCGAAGGATGAACCTGATTTACACTCGTGTTGATAAAGCGGACTAAAAGTAAAAGGGAAGCTAAACTTACCCATTGTAATATGTACCAGACATCGTGATAACACTGGCAGGTTGCCTGTCGAGCTGTGTAGACCAGATGAGATCGCCCGTTGCTCGTTTGACAGCAAAAACGAAAGCTGGTCCATATGTTCCAACAATTAGTGTATCACCCACAACTGTTGGAGTTGCTAAAGATACAGTCAAGTTCGTATTAAGAACGTGCCTCAATGTATCGGACTTGTGGCTGCACGTAAGTTCATCCAGATTCTTTTTCCAAATAACAGAACCGTCATAAACTTTAATTGCATAGAGATATCCATCCCAGCTTGGATAATAAAGTGTTCCATTGAATATTGCAGGTGTTACCGTTGTTGCCCTTGTATCTTTCCCAGCATATGATTCCAATTTGAGACATAGATAAGAAAGAGTCGAAGGGCCAATCTTCGCCTCTCCTTCTTCATATCTACGGTTATATGCGTTCAAATGATATCTCCTTTTTTGCAACTGGAATCAATCGCCATAAAAGTACCCAAGTCAGTATGCAAATAGAGAGAGAGAGAGAGAGGGAGAGAGAGATACATCTGGACTAGTAGTAGTAGCAGGGATGGTCATGGTAAGGCAAGCTAAAATGAAGAGATGAATGAAAATACTACTGATATTGGTCTTGTGGGATGCCATAGCAATTAAACCTTATTAGCTGAATTAGTCTTCAACACAGGAAGTCTTCCTCTATTTATTTAGTAAAAACCACTAATATAATTTTATATTTATAGTCGAAGTCAAGATGACATAATTCTCTATTTCTTGGGGTCGAAAGCTGATACTGTGTAAGTATTGTTGACTAACATAAGATGCGATTGATTATTCAAAAATAGCTCAATGACTAAAGTGAAACAACACTATAATGTTCGTTTTTAAACCTTCAAATATTCACTTAACAACGTTGATCATACGCAAATAATTCAATGTAAAGCCATATCCACATGTCTGTCATTCAAACAGATGATTCTTTGATTAAGAAACTGATTATCATAATCAATTACTATTCGATGTAGTTAACCAGAAAGAGCACAGCATTATACGGGGTGTCTAAGTCCAATAATGTTTTCTATTATTATTTTGCTCTGTCAAACTGAAGTTTTGAGATCCGAAACTTGAATAAATTGTTGACCCCAACCCATAAACTATAAGTTGAAAAGTTGTAATCTTGGACAGCTATTTGATCAAAAAATTGTTAGTAAAAATAATTGTAAAATGGCCTATTGGTTTAATACATACTTCTTCAGATATACAATATTTGAATACCTTACGAGATCTGTGACAAAAGACACCAAAGACTTGCTCGACGAGTTTCCTCACAAGTGAGCTTGTAGTTAGGTCGTAGGTGCCTTTAACTTAAGAGTAGTAAAAGGGATACTCCTAAGAGAAGATTTTAGAGGGAATAGGGGTGAATTTCTTGTGTAATTAACACAACGAAAAAATTATCTACTCTTATCGGACTAAGACTAGTTCAAGGATTGGCCTACAACTTACGATGAAAAATCTTTGATAATAACCTGGTATTTAATGGCGTTCGAGGACAGTGTTTCGATCTTTTATTTGGGTATTTCTTTTCTTGAAACAAGGGGATTTTATTTGGATATGAAGTACTGTATTTCAACAAGGAACTAGCTTACAAGACGTGCTTTGTTCTTTATAACTAGATTGAAGCACATGGAAATTAAAATATCACTATATCAAATAGGCATAGAGTGGAGTTTCTGCAGTGAAGGATGGAATCGTTGCTCCCAATCCTACTTTATATCCATTCCCTAATATACACAATCTTTGCACACTGATGCACCACCATATATGGTGGCTCCAGTTTCATTTGATCATAAATTTTCCCTGTTTTGGCATCAATAGCATAAAGGGTCCAATTTCTATCATATCGAGTCCAGATCCGTTGTCTCAAAGTTATTGTCTTGTCAATACATTTTTGACACATTGACACATCACATTTTCATAGCAAATTGGAAGATGTCAACACAATTTTTGATACCTCGGCACGTTACACCTTAATATTATCCCATTTTCTATGAAGAGGTAATGTGCTAAGGTGTTAAAAATGGATTGGTAGGACAACAAGGAGACATATTTAAGACAATAGATCTAGCCTCTGAGGTACCTCATAATCACTTGTTATTTTTTCATAATCTTGCAAAGTTCGTGTCAAATCGCCTGTTAGTCATCATGGACTAGGCGGATTTCATAAAACAAATTCTCCTCATTAAGTTTCCAAATAGATGAGAATGTTTGAAAAATATTTATAAATAGTTAAATTGCAAAATAAATAGAAGATAATGATGGATGAACGGGCAGTACTTGTAGGTCTTTTAAAATGTGTGGATAGTAAGTAATTTGAATGTTTATAAACATGAGCCAATTAATTCCTTCATCATTCTTACCAAGCTTCTACAAGAAAAAAGGGATAAATTGATCCTCTCCTTCGGAATATGATAAAACCATCTTGTGATTTTCATATTGTGCAACTGTATGGAATTATTTCCATTGAATTAGGAAATTCTGCATATAATATTTGATACTTAGTTACAAACAAACTTATTTTTTAAATGTCTAATCTTATCTAACATTTGCATGCCAAATATGTCATAATTGTTGAGAATTTGACTCCATTATTCATCATTCCAACCAAAAGCATGGCCCTAGGTGCACTTTTGATGTTCTTGTCATTTAGAAATGCCTATTCATTTTCCATTGCAAACTACACCAAAAATGGTAATCCAATCTTCTTTCTTTGAAATTTATCTTTCCATTTGTCATAGAAAATGCAACTAAAGTGATCTATAGGATCAAGCATCTTTGCAACTTGTGGCACTTGAATCAATGCCCCACTTATTCAAAATTTTAGGTTTTCAATTCAATATTTAAATCTGTTCTGAATTTTCCCATCACTAGTACCAAAAAAAAAAATGAATATATATATATATATATATTATGGTCCTCTGCATTATTGCATCTTAGAAGTCAAAACAACTGGCCATTTGTTGACTATGATAATCCATTTAAACAAAGTAGTTTAATTGACTGTTTGTCATTATCCTAGGATACCCCAGCAGCCCAGCTAGCTCATCACTGGCTTATTTCAATGAAATTATTCTTTTTGCTTTTCTTGTGGATTATAAAGCTTATAACAAACATTCCAGAAACTTATAAGTGGCGCTGTTCTTAAACCAGAAAATATGTCCAAGATTTTCATATTCTTCTGTTTCATCACTTTGGCGCTTGGGAATCTTGCCCATGTCTCATCAGCTCATAAGCTTGGGATCTTTGAGCTCAAGAAAGATGATTTTTCTTTAAAGGTTACAAACTATGGTGCAAGAATTGTCTCTGTTATTTTACCTGACAAGAATGGTAAGTTTTTCTTTTGGTTTAGTTTTTTTATCTTTGTTTCTGATGAAATCGTGTTTTTATTGAGTATTTTTTAGGGAAATCAGCTGATGTTGTTCTTGGTTATGACACTATTAAAGATTACATGGTATGTTTTCTTCTTCACTGCATGTGATTTTCTCTTAGATTGAAAACTGATCAATTTTGCCCAGAATAAGCAATTCCCAGTAAGAAACGGAACAATGAAAGCAAAAGAAAACAAATTTTTTGACAATTACTAAGAACGTGAAACAAGACGACAAAAAAAAAAAAAAAAAAAAAAAA
>CAIGRF010265191.1:25659-36583 GCA_903798235.1 Fraxinus ornus
GGAGCAAACGGATTCTCATCATCGGAATCCTCAAAATGTTGGGCCACAGGCGCATGTTGCTGCGGCATAAGTGCAGCGACTTGCTGTATCAGCAACTCCACTTGTTGACACAGTAGTGTGATTTTATCACGTCTATGTACCTCCTCTACTGCAGCTTCACGGGCTTCTTGACGTCTCCTTGACGACATGGTGAAGGAACGACTTCGGCTCTGATACCAACTGATGCAGGGGAAGCTTATAGGAAAGACAAAAATCTCACAAAAAGAATTTCAATTAAGAGAAATTCAATAAAATTTTATTTCATTCAAAACTAATTTGCCTCAAAGGGCTTACAATATTTAAATAGCGAAAACCTAAGAAAAATTCGGAAATATTACATAATAATGGAAAAATATTATTTTTTCCATAAATGGAAAAAATTGAGATTATGATGGATCTTGATTCTCCTAATCACCAGGGTCGTCCCCCAACAAACGGAATCGCAATTCGAGTCTTATTGAATGAGATATTGCTAAATCAAATAT
Organism: Fraxinus ornus; assembly: GCA_903798235.1. NCBI lineage: Eukaryota > Viridiplantae > Streptophyta > Magnoliopsida > Lamiales > Oleaceae > Fraxinus > Fraxinus ornus. Next base: position 26,184 of record CAIGRF010265191.1, read on the forward strand.
TACCATAAATGGCAAAAACGCTTAATTGATGACCTAAATGACGGAATTTGCCCAAAACTTGACGTGCATCAGGGCCAAAGGCCCTGAGTTGTGATTATCGGCCCCTTTCCAATCGAATTGGACTATCAATTCGCCAAAAACGGACAAACTCGAAGTTCCATAAAATTATTGTTTTGCCTTCATCATTCCCCCTATAATGTAAAATGGCCTATGAGGTTCGAGGTATCTTGCAATTACTTGGCCTTCGAGGTTCGCCTTCTTGTTTACTACATCAAAACTTACTGTCAATTAATACTTATGATGAGGCCAACTCATTCAATACAATTCTTAGTTGTGATAGCTCCATTTAGATTTTTGTCATGAACAAGTGGATTCTACCGCTCTCCCAACCATCCTCAAGCTTCTATTCTTATCACCATTGAAACTCTTTAGCTATCTCTCTAAAACCTCTTCCTCTCTCTACATTACATACACACGGAGAGATACAAGAAAAAACAAATGCTAAGTTCACGTTTTGTAACATTTTCTTTGTTCCGTTTATTCTGTAAAGTAGTAATAATGTAGGTCTTGGAAAAAGTCATGATGCAGTTGTGCAGGGAGTCGGGGAAAGAAGAGAAATGGAGCTAGCTGTGGACCTGAATTTTCGCAAGGGTATTGTGGTCAACAGGTAAATGCTCCATGTAAATATTTTCCTGCGCACGATACAAACCATAAGTCACTCGTGACCCTTTGCGGTGGTGGTAGAGGTGGTCGCGAACACTCCATGGTCAAATATGTGAACGGTGAATAAAGAAAATAACGCGCTAGAATTGTACGATTTTAAGATATTAGAGCAAAGTGTGTGTTTAAATTTTCAGAATTGCATTACCTATGCACTAAGTGTGGGTAATTATAGGGAAAGAGATGAATTTGGGGACCGTTGGATAAAGGGACACATGGCCGCATTTGCTGGTCGAGGCGTCACCTCTTAGGTATAAATTAACCAGTTCCCATATGGGCGGGCTTTTAATACCTCATAGTAAGTGAATTTTGTGACTTGACCTTTTGGCATTTGTTGCATAAATATCACATCAATCAATCGTGTACATCTTATTTTGGCTAAATCTTTGTCCAAAAGATCCCATAGTTAATAGAGATGATGCAACATAATAGTGTACCAACAGCATCGTTCCACATCTTACCACTTCGATGTATATCCCTTTGAGGCATATTACCTCGGCGCCTCGATCAAACGACGGATATGCAAGTGCCACTTCACCTCAGTACTTCAGTGGTGCAGAGTGACATGGAATATGGGCCTTGTTGATTTGCTTAGTTGGTTAGCACGTTGATGATGATCTGAAGCATCTTCGTAAGAGGTGTAACTGTTGACTTATGATTTAATATAGCTCCACTTGTTTTTATTATAACAAATAATACACTTATATTTCTAACAAGTTTTGTTTGTTGTGCTTTTCATGAATATATCTTCTTAAGCATTCAAATCGTCATCCGTTGAAAAACAAGAAATCAAAAGAGACTCGAATAGAACAAGAACAAGAACTTTGAAATTTAAAACTTAAAAATAGTTTATCGAAACTCAAATGTAAATGTATTAACTNCATAATTCATCACTCGCAAAAAAATATTTTTGATATAAAAATAATTTTGGAAAAATGAACATTTTGATATAGAAAGTTAAATTCCAAAATTCTTATACTTCGGTCGACCGAAGCATACACCGATCGATCGAAAACTGGTTGCTTACCGAATTTGTAAGTGTTTATAGGTCTTGCTGAAAGCTTACCGTTTTTACATGATACTCACCGGATTTCAAAACTTATATACTTCGGTCAATTGAAGTATAAACAGATCGACCGATTTGCTCGACCGAAGTGTCAACCGAAGTTCCAACAGTTTGAATTTTACAACGGCTATATTCACATTTCGATCGATCGAAATTGATCAATCGAAACTTCCTGATTTTCAATCTTTTAATCTATAAATAGCTATCTCTTTTGTATTCAATTCCAACAACTCACAAGAGCAACTAACATAGTATATTTATTGAAAATTATTGAGTTTACTTGATTATATGTTCATTTATTTCAAAGAATCTCTTGATTGATTAAAACTAGTTTTATCTATTTCATCAAGAATTCTACTTTACAAAAAAACTTCTCAATCTCATCTATTTTCTATTCTTGATAAAAGTTTTCTTTGCCAACATTTATATTGAAGTATAAATCTCTTTTCATACTTAACTCGTATTAGTTGTTAAGAGAGATCATGTGTTGAAAATTTTGATACAAAGATACAAATTATTTCATTATCCATCATTTATCAAAATTTACCACATAAGTACTTTAGCTTTACTATTTGCTATTTATTGAAGTGTTATCCTAACTCTCTAAACATTTGACTTGATTATATCATTTGTTAAAAGAGTTCTTTCAATTGTAAAATTCTCACTTATATTTTGGTGGTTTTGAGAGCATTGTGAAAACTAGATTGTTGTTAAGGATATGTCCTCCTTGTTGTAAGTCACATAAGGATAAGTGCTCTTTGTTGTAAGTCACTTAAGGATAAGTGCTCCTTGTTGTAAGTCACTAAAGGATCGGTACTCCTTGTTTGTAAGTTACCATTATAGTGCATTTGACCTTACTCGTGACGGAGAGCTTGGTAACGAAATGTGTATCGAACCCCATTAAATCCGCTTGTTATCTTTACATTATTCCATTTTACTTTAAATTGCTATTTATATTGCACTATATCCATACTTGACTTAAGTTATCGAATTTGCATATTTACTTCTTGTATTACACTTTGCATTTATATCTTGTGTATTAAATAAGTTTTGAGACTGATTGTCGAAAAAGTTTCAAAAACCAATTCACCCCCCTCTTGATTAGTTACTCTTGGGTTATTAGTAATAATAGTTCCCCAAATCCATATATGAATATTTATATAGTGCGTGAACTTTCAAAGTAGGGCTTTGATGCGTTGACTTGGAATATATTATCTTCCATCATGCAGATTTTTAAAATTTCTACTACAAACACAATAGTCTTCCAAGTCCATGTATGGATATTTATATAATACGTGGATTTTCAAAGTAGGGTTGCGATATATTGAGGATGAAGCCATGAAACAACTTTGAGAAAAAATTGTGAAGGTGAAGGTGATGTCCTTGCTTGAGAACGAGGCTCTGAATGATTGCAACTTTTGCCAATTTTTGTTTCCTTCTTTGAGTTTAGCTCGTAATCATTGAGAATTACCCAATAAATGAAATATACAATAAATTAGACTATAATTCATCAAAAGAACTACAAAATACCTAAATTTTAAGGTCTGAATAAGTGCATAAGCTTATCATTTGTCAACGTTAATTGAGAGTCAATGGCCATGCTAGCATCCAAGGTCGCCTTCTACACCGACCAAGGTGACATTTTTGTCCGGGCACTTGATGGTAGCATCAAAGTAGAGTCCTGTGATTTTTGAGACCTAGAACGAACTTAAAAAATTAGGCCCCCCCAAATTGTAGTGTGCATGCAAAATCTACAAATGTATTCTGGAATCAATTGTCAACTTGATAGCTTAAAATTTAACGGTAAAACAATAAACAAAATGTATTATACAAAAAAATTATATTATAATCAAATAACAAAAACCCAGCAATGTTCCAAATGATTAGTTAAATAATATTCATCTTGCGATTTAAGAGGCAAAACGTTAATCAAATTTAAATAATCTAGCTGTTTTTCTCAATTAATAATATAGTCAATCCATTCAATCTTTCTTATGAGATAGTTGATTAGAGATAAGTCTCAATCAACTTCAATTTGCAGAAACGTCTTTCTACAAATGCAAATGCAAATGTAACATGTATGGTTAGCAAAATTTTGTAAGCAAAATATGCATTTAGAAAACAACCATTCAATTTCTTCAAATATTGTAGCACTTATTGATTACATGCAAGAACTCAGGGACCTTTACTAGACTACCATGCCAAGCAAGAACTCAAAATTCTAAAGTTCATGTATCGCTAAGGACTCGGCTTCACTCTTTATTTTAGGATATTTGTTAATTTTTGTCAAGTCAAGTAAAATGTCTCTTATTTGTGTAATTTGCTCCTGAAAGGCTTTACACTTTCAACATGTCGTTCCCAACATGTTTGTGACAATGGATTCACTGTCAAACCTATTACATTATTTTTGAAAATTTTCCATTGGTAGAAGAGGAGAACAATGTGTAATTGTGTTATATCACTAAAAAAAAGATACAGCTTTAAGATAACAATTCACCATATCACATAATGCCATATTAAGACTATGAGAGCCATATAGAGTATAGAAAGCTCTGGGATTCAGTTCAAGTAATCTTCTTTGTACACCTTTGTGCCTCCCGCTTATGTTAGATTCGTTGTCATGCCCTTGCCCTTTAATTTTCATCAATATCAAGATCAATGTTGATTAAAACTTTTTGAAACTTGGTTGCAAGTCCAAGTTCTGATGTATCAGGTACCTTAAAAAATGCAAGCCAATATTCTTCTAGTTTCTGAATCATCTATACTTATGGAATAAAATCAAGTATAACTACGAAATATTTTACATGTTTAACTTTCTTGACAATTGAACTTCTCACTTCATTAGCCAACAACCGTATCAATTCATTTTGAATTGTTTTATCAAGATATATATACTGAATCTCATGTGCTTTAGCACACCAAATGTGCTCTAGCATTATTGGATCAGACTCATCCAGCATTACTGAATAACAATTTCGAGTCCATGCTCAAAGGGAAGTTGAGTTTTTCCGGTGATGAAATACCTCGAAGACAATAAAATGCAACGTGGTGTGCTATTGCTGCAGCTTCAAGCGTTGCGTAAGAGCCTAACCAGAGACGTTGTTGTGTGCCAGGAACTCAAATTTCTGGCACCCATTTGCCCCATTTTAGACGTTTAAAGCCTTTGTATTTCTTTTGGGATATGCTTGTATGAATCCTACTTTCACCTGAAACACTACTCATTCTGCAACTGAATATTGTAAAAAACTTGTTTGTGAAATCAGACTGTCGGTACGAGAGATGGCATGCAAGTGTTTATATAGGTTGAAGAATTGAAAGGTCAAAGTCGACTTTAGGGATATGAAAGGGCATGAATGTACGTATAAAGTCAAGAATTTCAAATGTCAAAGTCAAAATGTCCACTTAAAAGTAGGATTTCTTGTTGAATATTCGCTATTATTTGAGATTGAGAGAGGAAATATATGTTAATACTAATATTAATGGCTTCACACATAGACTTAACAAGATGAACAATATAGTTAAAATTATGCACGAAGTTTGTGCTGATGCATGTTTTTCGAGGGCGATTTTGGATTTTTTTTGCACGAACCAATATTACTGTGTTTACATAATAAATTTGATTAAAATAGAAAAACATAGGTGATATCCATTAATCAACTGGAAGAAAAAATATTCTTTCCCTTTCCTATACATTCTTTATGTAATTATGGCTGGCTCGATGGTATGCAGGTTAATTTTAAACTTGAGTCTCATTAGTTAACTTCAACGTTCTTTAATGCCATTTTTATTTGTACTTGTAAGTAAAACTTTCAGCTGCAAACGCAATGGAGTTGCCGGGGAAACTATTGTATTCTCTCTGAGAAACCACATATATATTTCTAGGACTAAAAATGACTTTCAAATTTAGAAAAGTTTGAAGAACCGATCTATAGATAATCTTCAACTGAAATGCTCAAAGCTTCACCTTCTTTAGACTGATCACTCCACTCCCACGGTGGTTCACAACACTCATTTATATTCGATTTGTTCTTCGAAGATAATTGAGCGTCCATGGCCATGCCAGCATCTGAGGCAGCATTCTGCACCGACCTAGGTGACAATCCTGTCCGGGCACTTGCCGGTAACATTGAAGGGAAGTTGAGTTTTTCGGGTGATGAAGTTTCTCGTAGACAATAAAATGCAACATCATGTGCTATTGCTGCGGCTTCAGGAGTTGAATAAGAGCCTAACCAGAGACGTTCTTGCGTGCCTGGAACTCGAATTTCCGACACCCATTTGCCCCATTTTCGACGTCGAATGCCTTTGTATTTATTCGTAGTACTCATTCTGCAAAGGTTTTGTAACTTGTAAGATTTTTGTAAGAGAAAAAGTTTATTGTCTGTGCTAGGTTGTCTTGTTGGGTGATAAGAGAGTGCTTATTATATATAGGTTGAAGAATTAATGCAAAAGGTCATAAAGAGACTTTGGGGACATTAAGGGGCAAAAAGGTGGCATGCTATGCATGTATAAAGTCGAGAATTTCAAAGGTCAAAGTAAAAAAGAGAGATAGGACCCAGTTCATCCACTTGAACATTGAAAGTGTGTCAAATTTTATATTTACAAGGATCACAATTTCCCCCCACCAAAACTTGTTGAATGTGTTAATACAATTAAATTTAGCTAAAACAATAAATATATTCACTCTTTATAACTTAACGAACAAAGAACTTGAATTTTAATTTTACTTTCATTCACACGCTCATTTCAAGCCCTCAATTAAAAAGAATGAATTTGACGTGGATAAATAGTAACACTTAAACTTTTAGATTAAATATGCTATAAAATCATAACAATGGTATTCTTTTGTATTTTCAATATATGGTGAAGTTTTCGTTTGTACAAATTTGTATTTTACATGATTTTTGTAATCTGTTTGACTAAATGTTTTTTACATTGAACAAGAGCCATTTATTGCTTTCATGTTGCATCACCTGCGACGCAATCAAAATTCATCCTCGGATTGGATTGGATATTAAAGACAAGTTGGCTATTTGTAACACAAAAATCTAAGTTGAAATGGTCAGACTGAAAACAACGTTTGTGTTTTTACATCATGGGTGGCGTAATCAACTAGGTCGGTGGTATGGACATTGGACTGATTCAACCATGTTTGAAAATTGAACATTTTTTCTTTTCTTTCTTCTTTGGTTTGCACTTCAAAAATTACAAATAGATCGATGTTGGTTAGCTTCCAAAGTCCCTTTATAAGGTTAAGTTCAGAAATACTATTAAGTTACACCGAAATATTAAGGTTTGTTTGGATGAAAATCATTTTTCTTCATCTTCAATTTCAATTTCAATCACTATAAAATAATTTTGTACATGAGTCTATATTTTTTTTCCTACTTTTTAAAAATATATTTTCAAAAAAATAATTTTGTACGTGATAAATAAGACATGTTAAACAATTGTCTGTCTTAAGTGGATAAAAATAGTTTCATGATGTCTATTCGTTATGAAATTTGCTATTTCATGTTGGGAAAGAGCTACTCATCATTACTTATTCCAAACATAGAAATTGGACTGTTATATCATCGACTAATTACCATAACAAAATGTTTTGGAAAATCGAGTTTTTTTTTCCTAAAATGTTTTTAAAGGTTTTGTTCACCACTTCGACTGAAACGACCGGACAACAGTTTTCATCAGCACATTTCTTGGAATCTTCCAGCCAAGTTGTATGTTCTAATGATTATAAGTTAACTCTTCTCATGTTTTCCAACAATTAACCTTTACGACATCCCAATACAAAAACATAGGTAAAAAAACACATACACAATCCTTTGAGCATGCTTGGAGCTGGAAAATATTTGGCCAAGGATGAAGCATCCCATATGCTACGTTACCTCATCACTGAGGATATTCTTGTGGAAGAGATTAAAAAAAGTGATATTTACAGATTGATGTTATCTGTATTAAAGGTATACTATGCTATATCTTCAGTTTGTTTTATACATTGCTTCCATTTTTGTTTTTCTCCTTTTAATTCCGAGAATTTATTTTCTCCTTTTACTTCTGAGAAGAGTCAACAAGTGTAATGGTGGATGCTGTCTTTTTGTCTTTCCCCAGTCAACAATTGTATGGTTGCTTCATTTCCCCAGTCAACAATTGTGGGTTGAGGAAGTGCATAGCACCCTTTTGTTTTGAAGATGCGTGGATGGGCAGTGGATGGCCTAGGGATAAGATAGGGATAAAAAAATGCTTCACAAATGAACAATAAATGGTGGATTGCCTGTTTTAAGATAGTAGGAATATATATATATACACTTGTTCATATGGGTTTTATATTATCAATGCATTTAATAAAAAGAGGAGAGACGGAGCCACGAAAATGCATTAAGATGAGCTGAAATTTAAAGAAAAATCAATGAACTCACGCGCATGAGAGATGCTTCATGCCACACCAAATATAGTTTAAAAAGTAAAACTTATGAGACTCGTGGTAGAGTGAGTCAGCTACTAAAATAAGTATAAACATATCAATCCTTAAGATGTTGTACTAAATCTTCTTAGATTTTCTTGTCAAATAAAATATCAACACCTTCCTGAAAATATAAAATGTGCGAAATCATGATAGACATGAACAAATGATGCATACCCACCAACAAAAAATTAAGAAAAACCTATTTGCATTATTACGAGGCTCAAGTCTAAAAAAAACAATAAGTCATTCCAGTTATTAAATGTTTTTAATCGAAATACATCGTTTTGAAAATACCATCTAATATGAGCATTAGTCTTCTATATCAATACATTTTAATTCCACTTGAAGTGGGAGAAATTGACCAAGAATATCAAGAGTTCAAAGAAACTGGATTTATTTGGCTTTCATATTTGACTCACTTTCAATAATATAATTTTAANTAACTTATAAGTATAATTAATAAATGAGACATACAAAAAATTAAATTTTAATTACTTTTAAGATTTTCATGATTTTTTTTTGTCCCTCTCCATATTTTATATGTATGGTTAGTTTCATTACATAATTTTCTTGCTCATAAGCCTACTAACAGGAATATACTTTCTGATGTGGAGAGGTTAAAACATTAACTAATCCAATTCTATCATTTCATTTGGGTTTTATTTCTTCGGACTACTCGGCAAAAATAAAGTTGTTCTTTGCCTTTCACCTACTACATTAAATTTTGAAAAAAGTTATATTATTTTGAGCAAGAGATTGGAAGTGGGCTGATTCTAAAATTTAGTGAATTTAAGAAATTAGGCTTGAAGTCGATAAATATTAGAGAAAGTGGATAGTGAGCTAATTCTAAATTTGGGCCAAAATATAAGGGTATGTTCTCTTTGCTGTTTTCGGACCATTTTCTGTTTTCGATTTTTCAAAACAGTGAAAATGCATTCTCTTTCCCGTTTTTGAAAATGAATTTTTGAAAACAAAAAAAGATTTCTACACAACTCAAAACGACTAAAAAGACGTTTTGAGCGTTTTCTTCCAAAATAAAAACAAAAAAAAATTTCTACACAACTCAAAACGACTAAAAAGACGTTTTGAGCGTTTTCTTCCAAAATTTCCAAAATACACTCAGTGAACCAAAACGCGGAAAATACCTCATTTTTCATTTCCCCCCCACAATTCTTCCTCATTCTTGAGCTGAGCTACCGATCCATTTTCTAGGTTTCAATTTTCTATCAATTACTTCCTTAAAGAACGAAATTGGATGAAAATATAAAGTTTAAATTGAAGTTTTTTTTCAAGGTTGATTGTTGTTTACTGGATGCTATTTTGACTTTCATTGAGAGAAAATCAAGTACAAGAACAATGGCGTTGGGTCGGGGGGAGAAAAATAGTCTATCAACGATACGAGGATCACGTACCGCGATCGCAATTGGGATCGGAGTTTTATCCAGATGCATTTTCGCCTTCTTCTTCCCCAATGGATTCCACTCCTCTAATCCGCCTCGCCGTCTTCCAAATCCAATCTCGAGGTACCCATTCTCTCTATCGGTAGAATCACCTTTATTTTTCTTCTATTTAACTATTTATACATTATTCTTATCATGTGTAACTACTTAAAAATTAATTCCGCTTATGCATCTTCTAGATATAAGTTCTTATTCCGGGATTTTAAAATTAGTAATGAGCTGTAATTTGTGGGTTTCATTTGTTTTGCTGTGATTTACGTAAATTGAGGGGGCAGTTAGCTGAATTTTTAATTTAAGCTTTCTTTCATTCCATAGGCTTTTCTTTCATTTGTTTTTCCGTAGTGTTTTCGCTGTTACTTGAGATGACATATCTAATTTTTTTAACCACATCTTCTTTACAAATCATTTCGATTGGAGTCTTGTGTGATCATATGGTGTATAATTATGTTGGTTTTGTGTATATTAGGAGTGCTGACTTGGTTATATATATATATCCCCCTTTACCTTAAAAGAGCGGATGGTCGTTTACTGTTGATTTGAATCCTCCGTTTCACACACTGTACACTGTAGTTAACTGGGATATTACTGTTCACAGAAAAGCAAAAAAATCAGCCGCCCTCCTTGTTGACTATGAGGTACATATTTATTGTGTTTACATTGCGCAAAACCGGAGGAAGACGCTGGAAGACGA
>CAIGRF010265212.1:0-11545 GCA_903798235.1 Fraxinus ornus
TCTGGTATGGAAATTTCAAGCCATCCCAAAAAGCCATAATATCTGATTTCATTGCCTCATTATCGTCTTCAAAATCTGAGGCTCAACCTTCTGTTTCTACATGGTGGGGAGCTACAGAGAAGTACTATCACCTGATCAAATCCAAGAAATCATCTTCCCTACAACTTGTCTTAGGTAATCAAATCTCTGACGAGGATTGCTCATTGGGTAAATCACTCACAATGCAGCAAGTACAACAATTGGCAGCAAAGGGTGATCAAACGAACGCCATTAATGTAGTCTTGACTTCAAACGACGTCGCAGTTGAAGGATTCTGTTCCAGTAGATGTGGAACCCATGGCTCTGTAGCTTCCAGGAATGCCCTTGTGAAAGGAAAGAATTACAGCAAGTTTGCCTACATCTGGGTTGGTAACTCGGAGACTCAGTGCCCTGGTCAATGTGCCTGGCCATTCCACCAGCCCATTTACGGCCCACAGAGCCCACCATTAGTTGCACCCAATAATGATGTGGGCTTGGACGGCATGGTTATCAACTTGGCTAGCCTTTTAGCTGGGACTGCCACCAACCCATTCGGAAATGGGTACTATCAGGGCCCATCTGATGCACCATTGGAGGCTGCCTCTGCCTGCCCTGGGGTCTATGCTAAAGGGGCCTACCCGGGCTATGCTGGGGACTTGTTGNAAAGGGGCCTACCCGGGCTATGCTGGGGACTTGCTGGTGGACCCTACAACCGGTGCTAGCTACAATGCAAATGGTGTCAATGGAAAAAAATATTTGGTTCCAGCTTTATATGATCCTACCACTAAATCATGTTCGACTTTGGTATAGAAAGTATTGTAATGTGATGTTAGGGTTTATTTCTCCGACGGTATAACTTTAGTTATAATGTAAACATATACTCACAGAGATTAATTTATTCATTTATTTTCTAATACTTTGTGCACATTAATTTGTTTGAGTTGCTAAGTTTGTTTACAAATTTTGGTTCATATTATTTCGTTAGAAAAATTATTTTGAAAACAACCTTTTTTTTATATATATATATAGAAATCTTGATGCTACGTTTTTTTTTTTTTGATGGATTTCGTCTGAAATGACCATTAATTTTATGCGTGGACTAAAATTACGATTACATATGTAGTCCCAATTTTGACAGAAGTAACATTCATGTCTTTAACGAGAGGATGAAGTTGAGTGGACATGGTTTGGTGGTGGTGAGAATGGTGATTTGGCATATGATGGTGGTTTTCGATAAACTAGTTCGGAAGGAGATTATTTTTATTTTTTAATGGCAAAAGATAAATTTGTTCTTTTAGAAACGTATTAATAAGATAGATTTACTTTAATCTCGGTTGGGGACAAAATCGCTAATTTTATGAAATTTGGGATTCATATGCAATTTCTCCTTTAAAGAAAGTGTAGCTCACTCACGAAACCAACAACCATTTTGGACACATGCCATCCAAAAGGATCAACTGTGGAAAAATTGAATAAGTTATGGACGCCAATTTTAATTTAAACGTTTTGAGACAAAATTGCAAGAAGGTCAAAGATTTGAGACCATTTATTCTAATTTTTCAAATTTATAAGGAGTGAAAATATAAGATTTCTTAATTCGAGTGTCCACGAACACTAAATAGTGTCACTTCCAAGTTCAAATACACGTTACTCAACCAAAATGGCTACTCGTAGTGGTCCTATATAAACCAATTTTTCCATAATTTAGATGGGATACCGGACAAACATTTCGTATGTTTTGTACTCTTTCTTTTATTATGTCTAATTTATTTAATTTAATATATTGAACCATTGTTTTTCAAGTATCAAATATCTTTTGTGCCAGAATTCGATTATTTTCAAGTTGCTAAATGATCACTAGAGGTGATCGGACTTGATCAAGCCCATCGAGGGGAATCCAAGATTGTTAGGCTCCACACGGGCAGTCTTCCCTGGCAGTCCAATCCAAGTATATCACTCCGCTTAGCTAACTCAGAATCCTAGACCCTCCTCCGTGGACACAAAATCTGGAAAAAGATGTGATTACAAAGTGCTTGTTTGGCTACGTTTTTAAGTACTTATAAGTTGTGAATGTAAAGAACGTGTGATAAAAAGTAGATAAAAGTTGGGCTACTAAAGAAGTGTGATATCAAAAATGACGTTTGACCAACTTATAAGTTTAGAAAATCTTTGCCTAACATGCTATAAATTTTATGCTCTCTCAATGAAGCGAAATTAATTATCAATAAGAAAAGCTTCTACTCCATCAAATTTAGGTGCCGCATAATTTCATTGAGAAAGTACAAACAGAGTTGCACATCGGTTACACGAGTAGATGGTCGGTTTCATAGGATTTTTTGGCCGACTTCCTGTCCAACAACTATGGGAACAAGGTATCCGTGTGCGTTAATCAAATGATGAGACGCATATTTGGTAGATCGAACAATGTTCCATCTAAATCCCATTCAGTAATTGCTAATGTTGAAGATCATATCTGTAGGCTAAAGTCGTACGAAGAAGCATCAGTTTCAGCTTCTTCCATATGCACACAGTTGGCCAGCCTCAGAGAGTTGCATGAAGGTATCAATACTTTGATTCAGCTTCCATCTGTCCAGCAAGCCCTCATCGATCAGTCTAGCGAGTTGCTTGATGGATCTCTCAAGCTTGTCAACATATGTGGAATTGCTTGATGTGTTATCTTAGAAAGAATCTCTTGAAAACTCGAATCGCATATATGAATTCAAGAAAAAATTTCGAGAGCACTGTTAAAAAGTGCATAAGAAATTTAAAGAGTTTTCTACAAACGTTCTACAGTGTTCTTAAACAAAGACAGCAATTGCAAGCTTGTTAAAAGAAGCACAGGTGACAGGACATTGGCTTCTCTGTCCTCAAGTCTGCGTTGACAACTTTCACATCAAAGCAAAAACCTTGGTCACTGGTTTCCAAGTTCAGTCGACCAAGCCATGTACAGACAAGATTTTGGCCTTTTTACTTCTTTAGTATAGTCAAATACTGTAAAGTTAACCATAGAAAACCAGCCATAAGTGCATCTGTTTAAGTGGCTTTAGATTATATCTAAACACATAAAGCACCTCAATTATTGCAACAAATGGATCAATTGACTTTGTCATGAAAATTTTATTAGCTATACTTAATTATTACAGAAAAATGTGCTTAATTTTACTCAATTAAGGCAATGTGAAATTTCAACAGCCAGAAGCAATATCTAGTACTAGGCTTTCAAGATTCTGCTTGTTCTTTATCATTGAATATTTATTGGAATAAACAAAATCCATTTTCGCTTATCGCAGGATTAATTACATTCTATAGGATACAGTTAAGAAGTTAAAAGACATTTAACACCTAAAAATGTGGCTAAGATAGTTTATAATAGCAGTTTATCAGTGAATTTTTTAATTTCTTACTCACTTTGGATAATTAAACGATCCAATTTGTTGTTGAGCTTGTTGCACTCGTGTGCACCCATAATATATTTCACTCATTGTCCGTAGATAAGTATCACTCTGGCCTTCTTGATTTTGAATGATTAATATTTTTAAATGAACTTTCATCACTGTCAAGATTCCCTATGCGTCAAGAACATTGAAGCACCATGTCACCGAGATCTGCATGATCCAAATTTTCAGCTTAGACTGCTGGCATTAAGTGTTAACAACAAATTATTGAAGGGTTGTCCCCTCTCTGTCTCAGATTCTTGGAGCATGAAACTCGTGCAGTAATATTTATTTGAGTTTCCAGCGGTGATGAGACATTGGATGTGCAACATATTCTTTCTGTTTCCTTACATTCATCTCTCTATATATAGATGGTGCCAAAGGGATTGTCTTAAACATCTTTCTCAAGACTCAAATTCTTCAAAGGTCTAAAAAACCATTCCTTTCAGTAAAGAAAGATGACTTTCCATGTTAGATCAAACAGTTTTCCCTCTAAATCTCATCCAGCAATTTCTAATGTTGAAGATCATTTATGTAGGCTGAAGTCCTCCAAAGAAGCATCTGTATCATCTTCTTCCATATGCACACAGTTGGCCAGCCTCAGAGATTTGCACGAAAATATTAACAATTTGATTCAACTTCCATCTGTCCAGCAAGCCCTCGCCTATGAAACTGTTGCCAGTGAGTTGCTTGATGGATCTCTCAAGCTTGTTGACATTTGTGGAATTGCTCGAGATGTTATAATTTTGATGAAGGAGTCTGTTCAAGAACTCCAATCGTCTTTGAGGAGAAATAGAGGCAATGATGCATATATGACTTCAAGGAAAAAAATTGACAAAATGGTTAAAAAGTGCATCAAGAATTTGAAGAGTTTCGAACAAAGCTCTACCAAAAAACCCAACAATCTTAAGGGAATTGAAACCGTTCTAAAAGAATCACAGGTCATTGGCTTTTCTGTCCTCAAGTCAGCATTGACCATTTTTGCATCAAAGCAAAAAACTTGGTCCGTGCTTTCCAAGTTTACCCAATCAAGACGTGTACATTCTGAAACAGAAGAAAAGAGCAATGCTCAGGAATTCTATGCCTTGAACATCGACAAATTGCGAAAAGACATGGACACTGTATCTGTGCAAGATGTCATGAAGCAGTTGAAAGCATCAGAAACGGCCATTCAGGAACTTGAAGAGAAAGTAGAAGATTTCTTTAGGAGTTCAGTCAAAATTAGAGTTTCTCTTCTTAATGTCCTGAGCCAATAGTGATATGCTCAAATTTGTAAATCATTGTCTATAATCAATATTTTTGAACATTCGACACATTTCTGTTGATGAATAAATTTAAGTGTACAACATTGGTTGACAACCATGTGTTGTCAAAATCCTACCATGTGATGTAAAAAACAGTTTTAAAATAGATGGATATGATGATGCCAAGCAGGATATTGTCAACCAATGTTGTACATGTAGCATGATCCTCGGTTGATATGTCTGTCCATGTATATACTGATGTGTTTTCCTTTTCAAGATTTTATATCACCCAAGCATACAAGTAAATTTACTTCAGGCAAGCACTTTCACCTTTTCAATTAACTTTATGTTCAATAATAGTCTGTGCATCTTTTTATGTTATTCTAAACACAACAGGCACCAACAGTTAAGTGAAGTACATGGATAGTTTAACTTAAATTATTAATATAACCAATGTGCTTGATTTCAGTGATGACAATAAGATAATTATAGTGCTAGGTTGTCAAGATTCTTCGTGATCTTAGACTAATAATTTTTGGGGTTAGTCTGCATGATTAATCACACTGGACAACTAAAGGATTCCATTTTTTATTAGGTTAATGCGTTCTCATGTGTGCAACCCAACCTTAATAAGTTGAATGAACAAAATCAACTTCATTGTTGTCAAGATTCACTGTGACCAGTAAAAATTAAGATTGGACTGAAAATAATTTTCATTTTTATTCAATTGATTTTGTGTACACGTATATATACTGCATAAGATACTGAAATATGCCCACCATTTTTTTTTTTTTTTTTTTTGAACTTTTTGGCCAGATACTCTTTTCTCTTCAAATGTGTCGTCAATTTCTCTCTCTTCCTTTCATACAAATTTCGAACCATCCAAGCATTCCCAACAAACTAGGCAAAGTTTACGAGAATATCTAGTTCATTTAGTTGCGAGTCTTTCTCGTTAATATTAATGACAAGTCGATATTGTCAAGAATTCCGTCAACTTTGCTACGACACATTTACTAGAAATTATACAACTGTCATTTTCACTGAATGGTCATAATTAGCTCCCGTTTGGCCCCCATTATTTGCCGTTTTAATTTTTGAAATAGTATTTTTTTAAGAATTTGTGAATCGTGGTTAAGAAAGAAGAAAAAGTTTTGAATTTACGTGTAATATTATTTTATAAGATAATATGTTGTTGATAAGAAGAGAGAAAAAAAATGAATTATAATTTTAATGGGGACAAAACAAGTACTTATAAAGCCTCTGAAACATATTTTACTTTAGCCTAAACAAGTAGACCAGTTAGAAAATTTCTCCTTTTAGGGAGGGTTCTAATTTTTTTATGCTCATTCAAAGGCTTTTGAGTATAATTTCAAGCAAATTGCAATCTACTCGTGTGCGCCAATATTTAATTTCTTCTCCACATTTAAATTATTCCATCCAAAGTTGAATATGAAAACGAAAATTATGATGTGTGCGTGCAGGCAGATGACAAAACTATGGCCAGTGAATTGCTGTCATGATACCTTTTGTTTTCTGGTTCAACTATGGCGGCATCACACAGAGATCTACAAGATCCATTGAATTTGGTTCATTTCTGGTACATACAAATTTTTAATACTGCTGGTGGCCTTCCTCTCCAACATCAATGGGGACAAGGTATTCGTGTGCAATCATATAATAAAATTACAATGATAATTAGACAACATATTTGGTGGAAAATATTCTTTCTGTCCATTAGAGTTCATCTGCCAATATATACTCGATTCAACTTTCCATTGATCATCCAAGTTATAATAATCAAAATTGCTACTTTTACACACTTGGTACACAACCCTCTCACATGTGTGTGGGCCCCACACACATGTGAGAGGGTTGTGTACCAAGTGTGTAAGTGTAACATTTCTCTATAATAATATAGCTGATTCAAGTTTGCATCCATCGTCATGAATTTAAATGGCTTTGCATGTTAGTCTTAAAAATAAGATTTGAGAATATTGTATATGTCATTCACCTTTTACAGTCAATGGACTGCAATATATATACATTTACAAGAGTAAATCACGATTCTAACAGCAACGAAATCAAATAAAATCTCAATTAATTCCCTTCAATGAAGGGATTACAAATTCCTAAATATGTGCAGTAAAGATTATTTCTAAAGATAAGCTAATGTGATCCTAACAAATTTTAACACTCCCCCTCAAGTTGGAGCATGTATATCCAACATGTTCAACTTGCTTCTTAATTCCTTAAACACGTTTCCTCCAAGAGCTTTTGTAAAAACATCTGTCAGTTGCAAATGAGATGGAACAAATTCCGTAATAATTTGACCATCTTGTATCTTCTCTTATAACATGACAATCAAGTTCTATGTGCTTGGTGCACTCATGGTATACTGGATTTGCTGCTATGTAAAGTGCAGCTTGATTATCGCATAGCAACTTTGCTGGTCCCGTGGAAATTTGCATGTCATTAAGCAAAAATCGTAGCCAAGTTAGTTCATAAGTTGCGGCTGCCATGGACCTGTACTCAGCTTCTGATGATGATCTTGAGACTGTTTTCTGCTTCTTTGCCTTCCATGAAATCAATGAGTTTCCCAAGAACACACAATAACCTATAGTTGATCTTCTAGTCATTGGACAGTTTGCCCAATTTGCATCACAATAAGCCTTCAAGTTGAAAGAATTGTTTGATGAGAACAACAAACCAAGACCTGGACTACCTTTAAGGTATTTGATTATACGAAGAGCAGCTTCCCGGTGAGGCTTTCTTGGAGTATGTATAAATTGACTTAGAATGTTAACTGAGTTTGTGATATCTGGTCTGGTAATTGTGAGATAGATTAGTTGTCCAACTAATCTCCTATAGCGCTATGGGTCACATAGAAAGTCACATTGATCATCATTGGACAACTAATCTCCTATAGCGCTATGGGTCATATAGAAAGTCACATTGATCATCATTGAGCTTTATATTCATTTCCATTGGGAAATTTGAAGGTTGAGCACCCTAAGTAACCAACATCATTTACAATCTCTAAAGTGTATTTTCGTTGAGAGATAACAATACCTGCTTTGGATCTTGCAACTTCTAACCCAAGAAAATATTTTAGAGGGCCAAGGTCTTTGATATGAAATTGCTGGTGTAGAAAATGTTTTAAACTTTGTATAACAATTTTATCATTGCCCGTTACCAATATGCCATCTACATAGATGAGCACCATAGTTGTAGATGAACCTTTGGTCTTCACAAATAAGGAATAATTTGAATGTGATTGAACAAATCCAGCCTTTTTGATAGCATGAGAGAATTTTACAAACCAATTTCGAGGGGCTTGTTTAAGCCCATAGATGGCCTTATGTAGTCGACATACAAGTTTTTCCCCCTGTCGACAAAGACCCGGTGGTGGAGTCATGTATAATTCTTCCTCTAAATTACCATGGAGGAAGGTATTGGTGACATCCATTTGATGCAATGACCATTGTTTGGCAGCAACAACAAGAAGAACACATCGAACAGATGTCAACTTAGCAACATGAGCAAATGTTTCGGTGTAATCCAAGCCTTCTTGTTGAGAAAATCCTTTAGCAACTATCAAGCTTTGTAGCATTCGATTGTGCCATTAGAGTTATATCTGACTTAGTTGAAGACTCCTGGTTTGAAGGTGCAGTTGATAGCAATGTACTAGCATGTCCATAATGAAAATCTTGAAGACGAATGGATGGTTTTCTGGTGCATTCACTTTTATGGAGAGAAGGTGCTGCAGATGTCATAGGAGAAGATGAATGTGATGTAGGAGTAATCTCGGGTAATAGTGAATCAGGTTCGTTGACAAGAATAGGTGAATCAATGAGGAATTCCATTAACTCTGGTTGAGAGATCGTATTTTCTGGTAAGATTTTGGAAGCATGAAAAGGAAAAATCTCCTCATGAAAAATGACATCTCGGCTTGAAAAAATTTGGTGATTGTTGAGGTCATATAAGCGATAGACTTTTTTGTCCTATAGGATAACCAACAAAGATGCATTTTCTTGCACGCGAGTCAAATTTATGTGATGGGTGCAGGTTTGTTGCATAACAAAGGCATCCAAAAACTCTTAAGTTAGAGTAGGTAGGTGGCTTGTCATACAACATTTCGTATGGAGATTTGTAGTATAGCACGGGTAGGAAGAAGATTGATCATATAGGTGGCGGTAAGTAAACTCTCTCCCCAAAATTGTAAGGGAAGATTAGCATCAAGTCTAAAGGCTCTTCCAACGTTCAAAAGATGTCGATACTTTCGTTCAACTACATCATTTTGTTGAGGTGGAGATGGACAAGAACTTTGAAATGAAATGCCGGGATTGGAAAAATATGATTTCATGGATATGAATTCTAAGCCATTATCACTTCGAATATATTTAATTTGGCAATTGAACTAAGTATTGACAAAAGAAATGAAGGTTTTTAGTAATCCTTGAGTTTCATATTTAAATTTCATTAAGAATGTCCATGTGAAGCGAGTATAATCATCAACTAGAGTTCAAAAATAATGTGCCTCTGTATGAGTTGTAGTCCGAAGGGGTTCCCAAATATCACAATGAATAAGATCAAATGAATTTAAAGTTTGAATAGAACTGGAAGGAAAAGGTAGTCGTGTTTGCTTAGCTAAATGACAAGTTTCACAAGAGTGTTTAGAATCAAATACAAATGAAGGAATAACACGACTCAAAAATTGTGAAGGTGCCTTAGATGGATGTCCTAATCGCTGGTGCCATGGAATTTTGGTAGTAGAGTCCACATGATAAGAGGCTAGATTGCAAGGTGGTGTAGATGTTACTGAATGCACAAAGTAATACAGGCCATTAACTTGCTTTCCCAAACCAATCATCTTCTTTGAAGTTAGGTCCTGCAATACACAAAAAGTAGGATAGAAGTGAATTGAACAACTCATGGTAGCTGTGAGTTAACTAACTGATAGTAAATTAACATGAAAAGAAGGAGCACAAAGAATGTTTTTAACCTGCATGCGATCTAAGAGTTGTGTGGAACCAATGCCAGTTATTTCAGAATATGCACCATTAGGTAAGGTTACTTGAGAAGAGGAATGAGAGATAATGGAAATTGAGGTGGCTATGTGGTTAGTGGCACCACTATCAATAATCCAATGATTCAAGGATGTCTTTTGTGTAGTAACAGAAGAGCAGAAAGGGGCAGAAATACATGTGTAGTTCACTTGAGTAGAATTTTTACCATTAAAGAAGGCTTTGATTTGAACGAGTTCTTCATAAGCGAATTGGGGAGTAAGGTTCGTGGAGAGCTTGTGGGAGTCATGACTGATTTGTGTAATTGCTTGGTGTGCAGCAAGTTTCCTGCTACGATTTGGTGCCTGAATTCTTTGCCATTAAATTCATAACCAACTGGAAAGCCATTCATATAGTAACAACAATCCACAGTATGAGTAGTGCATTCACAATAAGAGCAGATTAGAGATTTTTTATCCCTTTGTGACTTGGAATGAGAGGATGACCATTGTTTCTGTTGCCGTGGAGTAGCAGATTGTGACTCCTTAAAGTTGTCATTAGTGTTGATATTCATGGCATGAATAAAATCGCTGCTCTTTGTTTCAATGAGACCTCGTTCCTTTTCTTCTTCACATAAGAGTGAATATGCCTTCTTCACAGTTGGTAGATGATTCGTGAGCATGATTTGTCCTCGAATAGCAAAGTATGTCTCATTTAATCCCATAAGGAATTGTCCAAGTTTTATCCTTTCTTCTTTGCTTTTTAAGTCTTTTTGCCATCCACAGGTGCAAGTAATTGAGGGGCTGCAAGTGGTGAGCTCATCCCACAACATTTTCATCTTTGTATAGTAAGAAATAATGTATTCGTGATCTTGTCTCAGTTCAACAATAGATCGTTGAGTTTGATAATGATGAGAGAAATCATTTTGAGAGAATCGTTCTTGAAGATCTATCCAAATTTATGAAGGAGTTTCAGCATATAGAACACTGTTTGTGAGTTCCTGACTTAGAGAATTGAATATCCAAGATAGTACCATATCATTGCAGTGTTGCCATGAAGGGTATTTTGGATCCATCTGGGATGGGAATAGTTCATTTGATGAATCCCAATTTGTTTTTGGCACTGAGGTTTATCAGCATCGATCTTTTCCACATGGCAAAATTTGTTCCATCTAGTACTTTTGGAATAAAGATCATGCTGGGATGATCAGAAGGGTGAAGGAATAAAGGGTATGCGGGATCAAACGTAGAGGTGGACATATTGTGATCAGAGTAGGCGGAAATTTACAAAGGCAATGGGATCAACACTCTGATACCATATTAAAAATAAGATTTGAGAATGTTGTATATGTTGGGAAATAACACTAGAAATCTTCAACTCACAATACACAGTAAACATATATATATAATGCTTAACAGATCCATAGAAACCAAGAGTGACATAAATCATCAGAACCCAAATATACATAGAAACCGAAAAACGGTTATAAAATGTCAAAACCGAGAGCAAGACTTAGGCAAAGTCGAGAGTAACTTCTCTTTTACTGGTCGAAAATGGTAGAATGTCTAGGCTCAGGAACAGCCCCCATGCTATGCAAATCGCCATCCTTAGAGAGCTAGAGAACCAGTTCAGAACTCCTCATTCTATGGCTAAGGTCATCGATCATGAGATCTCCCAAAAATGGCCAAGAACAAACCACAAATCAAACCTAAGCCTAGCGAGAAATCAGCCCTACTCAACTACTATTTCAAGCTTGAGTATTTCACAATAATCCCACATTAACAAGCTACAAGGTTGATTTCATGGTACAAGGCAGGAACGGAGAAAAGACGGACCAGAGAGTTCA
>CAIGRF010265212.1:22560-42357 GCA_903798235.1 Fraxinus ornus
CTCGTTGGAGCATAATGGGCTCTGATACCATGTTACGATTTGGGGGGTCCATCTTAAAAGGTCAACCTTGTTAAGAGGAGTAGTCCAAGATCTTTTATTAATTGGTATGTGTCAACATCATTTATCGTTGTGGGATATATATCCCTTAACACGCCCCCGCAAGATGGTAGCTTATTTGAGCAGACCAATCTTGAAATTCACGTGCTCATTTTAGAGTCTTAACGAGATCGAATCGCTCGTTGGAGCATAATGGGTTTCGATACCATGTTAAGATTTGGGGTTCCATCTTAAAAAGGTCAACCTGCCAATCCACATATACATGCCAATCCCAATAATTCATTCATTTCTGAGCTACGAGATCAGCAGCATTCTGCAACTGACTCTCCTACTCCCCTTTCTGAGCCAATCCCTACTAACACAATCAACACACATCCCATGCTCACAAGAAGCAAAACAAATTCCTCCAAACCAAGAGCATATTTTGACTACCATCTATATTATTCAACAAAGCATCCCATTGCTCTTCCACACAAATCTTATTGAGTCAGCTCCCACTTGCTACACCAAAGCAATCACTGATTCACGATGGCAGGCTGCTATGAATCAAGAATTTGAGGCTCTCATTCAAACTGGGACATGGACTCTTTGCCCTCGACCAATGGATCATAATGTTATACATAACAAATGGGTATACAGGATTAAACAAAAACAATATGGAAGCATTGACAGGTTCAAAGCTAGATTGGTTGCTAAAGGATTTGAGCAACAATATAGAGTTGATTTCACAGAAACCTTCAGTCCTGTGATCAAGCCTCCCACTGTTAGAGTCCTCTTAGCACTGGCAGTCCACTTCAATTGGGATATCCGACAGTTGGATGTCTCTAATGCATTTCTACATGGTTCCTTATTGGAGGATGTCTACATGGAACAACCTCAGGGTTTCAAAAACAAAGATCACCCTGACTATGTTTGCAAATTAAACAAAGCAATTTATGGCTTAAAACAAGCTCTAAGAGCTTGGTTCACCCGACTATCTACAGCCCTTCTTGAGATTGGATTCAACACTTCTCCGGTTGACGGTTCCCTTTTTATTTATCTTCATAGCAACACTCACTTATTGCTCTTACTTTATGTTGATGACATCATCCTCACAGGTAACAACAATGCTACTTTGTTATCTGTCATTATTATCTTGCAACAACAATTTCCTCTCAAGGATTTAGGACCACTCAGTTTCTTCCTTGGTATTCAAGCTACCCGTAGCTCAACAAGTTTGCACCTCACTCAAACCAAATACATTCATGACCTGCTGCATAAAGCACACATGTTGGGAGCTAAACCTTCCAAATCACCAACAGCAATTGGTTGCAAACTATCTCAGTTTGAGGGAGAATCACTTTCAAATCCTACTGAGTATCGACAAATAGTTGGTGCACTACAATATTGTACACTAACGAGACCAAATATAGCATTCTCTGTTAACCAGCTCTATCAACATATGCATGCTCCTACTTCCCCCCATTGGATTGCAGCAAAAAGGGTGCTTAGGTATCTCAAAAATACCATTAACCATGGCCTATTTTATACCAAAGGAAACTGCACTTAACAGCCTACTGTGACTCAGATTGGGCAGGCAACCCAGATGATCGAAGGTCTACAACAGGTTTTGGTATTTTTCTTGGCAATTGCCTTGTGTCATGGAGTGCTAAAAAGAAACCAGTGGTCTCTAAGTCAAGCACTGAAGCCGAGTATAGGGCTCTAGCAATAACCACAACAGAACTTTATTGGTTAAGGATGTTGTTCAAAGATCTCGGCATTTCACTCTCTCATGCACCCTCAATCTGGTGTGACAATGCTAGTACTCTAGCTTTGGCTTCTAATCCAGTATTTCACGCTAGGACAAAGCACATTGAAGTAGATTACCACTTCATCAGAGAGAAAGTGCTTCATGGTGATATCCAACTCAAGTTCATCTCCACAAAAGACCAACTTGCAGATATTTTTACAAAAGGGTTATCTTCCAATCGTTTTTCTTTGTTGACATCCAAGCTTCATGTGTTATCCTCCCCCATAAGCTTGCAAGGGGCTGTTAGAGAAAATCCCAAGACTCCTGAAGATCAGCAATCAGATCATCAACCAACATGATTTCATTTGATCTGTTTGATATAGCTCCTGTGTAACAACTTGATCTTATCTCTAATTTGTATTATCTTTCACATGTGACTTATCCTTTAGATATTTGAATCTTATGTAAACTCTTATAGCAATACAATTGTAATCTATAAATAAACTCTCAATATATTGTTTTGGTAAGTTGCCAAAACATATTTCTTCCAAACTTTTCAATTAATCCATATATACTCTTTTCTCTTCAAAAGTGTGAGCAAATTTTCTCTCTTCTTTTTGTCCAAATTTTGAACCAACAAGGTATTTTCCGACAAATTATGCAAAGTTGACGAGAATTCATTTAGATGTCATAGTCTTTCTCATCAATATTGACAAAAAAACTCTATATTATTATCAAGACTTTCATCAACTTTGCCTACGATGCATTTATTAAAAATGGTACAACGGTCAATTTGCATGACTGAATGACCATATTAAAAAAAAAAAAAATCTTTAGGCCAGAAACATATTTCACTTTAGTTTGAAAAAATAGATTGGTTAAAAAATTCTCCCTTGGTTAGCGTTCTTATTATTTTATGCTAATCAAAGGCTTATAAGTATATTTTCAAGCAGATAACAATATACTCCTTTGCTCAAATATTTAATTTCTTCTCCACTTCAAAATTATTTTATCCAAAGCTGAATCTAGTAAGGAATATTTTGATGTGTGTGTGTGCAGGCAGATGATGAAACTACGACCAATGAATTTCTGTCATGATTCCTTTTGTTTTCTGGTTCGACTATTGCAGCATTGCACAGAGATCTACAAGATCCATTTAATTCGGATCATTTCTGGCACATACAAATTTTTAACATCTTCGGTGGCCTTCCTTTCCAACATCAATGGGGACAATGTATTCGTGTGCATTGTGCAATCATATAATAAAAAAAGAGGAAATTACAGCAATAGTAAGACAACATATTTGGTGAAAAATATTCTTTCTGTCCCATAGAGTTCATCTGTCGACATATACATGATCCAACTTTCCATTGATAATCCAAGTAATAAAAATATAGTTGATTCAGCTTTGCATTGATCGTCAAAATTTAGAATTCAAATGGCTTTCCATGTTAGATCTGATGAGGTTTGAGAATTTCTCAATTCTGTATTACTGCTCTATTAAAAAAATATTACACAGATTATATATGAGAAAATAAATACAAGTTAACAAGGGCTTTTTAGAGTATAAGTAACCTAGAATTCTGGCTATTGGTTACAGAGTATAAACATGGAAAGTAATGGATGTTACATCCTTGAATGAAGGCTAAGAGTCTGCAGTCATTTTTGTTGATTGATTTGAGAGATATTCTTGATTTGAGGATGCTTCCGTTATACGCCCCCGCAAGATGGAGCTGCCATCGGCTAAGCCAATCTTGTCTCTTAGAATTTATGTCCTTTGGCTTGAGAGTCCTTTTTTGAGAAGACCAGCCAGCTGGTCTCGGGTGTTAACATGATGAACATTTAGAGCCCCACGTTGAACCATATCTCGAACAAATTGAAGATCAATCCGAATATGTTTCATTCGAAAGTGTTGGACCGGATTAAAACTAAGATGAGTCGCACCCAACTTATCATAGAGTAGCTTGGGTTGTCCAGATAAAGGCAGATCGAGTTCTTTGAATAATGAGAGAAGCCATGATGTCCGGAGGCTGCATTAGCAAGGGCTCTATATTCTGATTCAGTGGATGAACGTGTTACTACCCTTTGCTTCTTTGAACTCCAAGAGATAGGATTGACACCAAGAAATGAGATATATGCGGAGGTGGAGATCCGATCATCATAGTTGTCTGCCCAATCAAAGCTGGGGTTTTTTCTGATGTGAAGTCATGAAGTATACTTGCTTTAAATAGCGAAGAAGTCGCTTTGCAGCTATCCAGTGTCACTGTAGGCTTGTGCATAAACTGAGAAAGTTTATTTACAGAGAATGAAATATTCGATCGGGGTGAGAGACAGGTATTGAAGAGCACCAATGTCACTTCGAAACTCTGTACTGTTAGCGAGCAGATGAAGTACTATCAACCAATTTGAGTGACATGGTGGTAGACAATGAGGTTGAGACATCTATAGCACCAATCATATTGGTTTTGGACAACAGGTCTCGAATATACTTGTGTTGAGACAAAAAAGTCTAGATTGAGTAGAAATAACCTCCATTCCCAAGAAATAATGGAGATGTCCCATATCTTTTAAGGAAAACCAATTACCAAGTTGTGCAACAATCTCAGACACAAAGCACGGATTATTACCAAATATAACCAAATCATCCACATATACTAATAAATAGCATATAACATAATTCTGACAATAGATAAAGCGAGATGAGTTAGCTTTTGAATTTTGAAAACCAAGACCCATAATTGCTAGTTTAAGAGCTGAATACCAAGCTCTTGGGGCCTGTTTAAGGCCATAGATATATCCTTATGTAACCTGCACACATGATTTGGCTTGTTGACATATTTAGAACCCGATGGTTGTATCATATACACGGTCTCAGTCAAGTCACCATGCAAAAAAGTGTTGTTGACATCTAATCGTCTTAATGACCATCCCTGCATTACAGCCACTGTCAAGACAGTCCTAATGGTTGCAAGTTTTACAACTGGGCTGAACGTTTCTTTGTAATCTAACCCTTTTCGTTGATAAATCCTTTAGCAACAAGCCTCGCTTTAAAGCGATCAACTGAACCATCCGATTTTCGTTTCACACGAAATACCCATTTGCACCCAACAGGATTACAATTTTTGGGCGGTGAAACAAGATCCTAAGTGCCATAACGCATGAGGGAGGTAAGTTTATCTGACATAGCATGTCTCCAGTGACGTTCATGAAGTGCTTGGCCCACATATGTTGGTTCAATGGTTTGTGGAAGTAGGTGTTTGGTCACAGAATGGAACCGTTTGGGCTTATGGATATTATTCATTGACCGAGTGGTCATGGTGTGGGTGCGGTGAGGAGGCAGTGGAGGGTCACTGTGATGGTCATTGTGGATAGCCATGGGTTTATAGAGTTGATTGATGTGTGAATTTGAGTGAGAATGCAAGTGTTCATGTGATTGAGAGGAATTAGGGCATGAATTTAGGGATTGTATATCTCGAAAAGGAGAACAAGAGGAGTCAGAGCTGTTACCTAGAGATGAGCCGAAAATGGCGTTACTTCTCGTTGGCACTAGCGGTGGTTATGGTAGAGGCGTGATCGACACGGTTGGCGCAGGCGAAATGGACATAGCTGGTGCCTGTGTTTCACCCGAACGGAGAAGAAGATGAGTTTGACTTTCTTCAAACAGAACGTGCCTGGATAAATGTATTTTATGGGCTTGTAGGTCAAGACATTTGTACGCATTCTGAGTTGGGAAATATCCCACAAACAAACATGGAGTTGCCTTGGGCTGCAACTTATGTGTGTTATAGGGCTTGGTAAGAGGAAAGCATAAGCACCCGAATTTTTTGAGTTTAAGATTGTTGGGGAACTGATGAAATAATGCTTCAAAGGGGCATTTGTTATGTAAGAGAGGGGTTGGCTGTCTGTTGATGAGGTAAGTGGCCATTGAAAAGGCATAAAGCCAATATGAGAGAGGTAAATAAGCATCATGTAAAAGGGAAAGACCAGTTTCTACCAAATGACGATGACGACGCTCAGATACACCATTTTGTTATGGTGTGTGAGAAGTGGTGGTGTAATGACTTATGCCATGTATGAAGAAATATTTTTTTAAGGAACAATTTCACCACCATTATTCGAGTATACATTTTTTATTTTTAATTGAAATCAATTTTCAACAAGATGTTTAAATTGAGGAAATATCATGATTACTCCGGATTTGGTTTCCATTGGATAAAACCAAATATACTTTATAAAATGATCAACCAAAATCAAATAATTTCTTGATCCATCAACACCAATTGTATTAGAGGGACCCCAAACATCAATGTAAATTAAATCAAGGGGTCATAGCTTTGAAAGTTGTTGGTCCGAAATGGTTGTTTATGCACTTTCTTGATTGAACAAGAGGTACAAAAATGAGAACCATATTCTTCTTGTATTATTGGAAGTGAAAAATTATTAACAAGATGATGAACGATTTTTTGAGAGGGATTTCCAAGGCGCTTGTGCCACCCATTTATTGAGGTCCGTTCATGCACATTGGCAACCATTTTGGAGAAGCTTGCACCAGTGATTTCGGGAGAGTGTAAACACCATTTTCACACGCATCTTTGAGTAGAACCACCCCCGAGATCTTGTCCTTAACAAGGAAAAACAAGGGATGAAATTCAACAAAAACATTATTTTGTGAGGTGAAGTGATGGACAGAAATGAGATTTTTGTGAATATTAGGAACACAAAGAGTGTCATTTAAATGAAAAGTGCATGTAGGTGATTTGAGAACCAGTGAGCCAACGTGTGAAACATGCAAACTTGAGCCGTCACATATGACAACTTCATCAATGCTGTCGTACTCAGAGTGAATAGATAAATTGGCCAAGTCACTAGTGATGTTGTGTGAAGCTCCGGAATCAATAAGCCATTTTTTGTTCGTTACAGGCGAAGTGGCGACATAATTGGCAATAGGATCAGCGAAGTGCAGACGTGGACAATTTTTCGCAATGTGGCCCTAGTTCATCGCAGATTTGGCACTTTCGAGTGTATTTGCGCTGCACATTGGACTTATTGAAATTATTTGGGCCTCTAGATGTGTGATAAGAGCCCTAATTGGAGTCTTGGCATGAGGAACCCCCATTTCGGCCAGACCAGTTTTTGGAGTTACCTTTAGAGTGTTGGCCACCAGATGAAGAAGCAGGACACCAATTGGAGTAGTTGGTCGACGCAACCAGTTATTAGGTGGTGGTTTCAAGGCGTCAGAGGTAGGCATCATGCCCTACAAACAGATCATGCAATTCCTCGAACGCGAGTGACTTTTCCCGAGCTCGTATGGGTGCCGCAATTTCACGAGAATCGCTGCCCAATCCATTGACAATGTACAAGGTGAGATCATCATCTGTAATAGGATGATCGATGAAGGAGATTTCGTTGGCCAGAGCCTTGACAATGGGCACGTATTCTTGAACTATTTGAGTCCCTTTCTTAATCATTATGAGCTCTTCCTTCAATTGCATGGCTCGAGTACGAGATTTGCTAGCATACATGGTGTGCAATTTTTGCCATGCCTATTGAGATGTTTTTGCAGTGGAAATGAATGGGGTGATTGTAGAGGTAGTGGATGCCAAAATGACATTGAGGATAAGTTTATCTTGTCTTATCCAGTGGGTTTTCTGTGGATTGGTAGTAGAGGGATCACTAGGAGGAGGAGGAGGAAGATTGTCACCTGTGACATAATCAAGTAGATTATAGCCAATTATAAGGGCCTCAAACTGGGCATGCCATTGAGGGAAGGTTGATGGTGTGAGTTTTTCATTTATTTGAGTAGAGATGTCGAGAGCAATAAGAGGGATATCGGTTGGAAATGGTGGAGTGGAAATGGGGTAGTGGGTGTTTTCAGAGGTGGGGATCGAGCTCTCGTGAGATGAAGGCTCTCCTGATACCATGATGAGGTTTGAGAATTTCTCAATTTTGTATTACTAATCTATTAGAAAAATATTACACACAGATTACATATGAGAAAATAAATACACGTTAACAAGGGCTTTTTAGAATAAGTAAATGACATTGAGGATAAGTTTATCTTGTCTTATACAGTGGGCTTTCTTTGGATTGGTAGTGGAGGGATCACTAAGAGGAGGAAGATTGTCACTTGTGACACAATCAAGTAGATTATAGCCAATTATGAGGGCCTCAAACTAGGCACGCCATTGAGGGAAGTTTGATGGTGTGAGTTTTTCATTTATTTGAGTAGAGATGTCAAGAGCAATAAGAGGGATATCAGTTGGAGATGGTGGAGTGGAAATCGGGTGGTGGGTGTTTTCAGAGGTGGGGATCGAGCTCTCGTGAGAGGAAGGCTCTCCTGATACCATGATGAGGTTTGAGAATTTCTCAATTCTGTATTACTACTCTATTAGAAAAATATTACACAGAGATTACAAGATTACATATGAGAAAATAAATACACGTTAACATGGGCTTTTTAGAGTAAGTAGCCTAGAATTCAGGCTATTGGTTACAGAGTATAAACATGAAAAGTAATGGTTGTTACATCCTTGAATGAAGGCTAAGAGTCTGCAGTCATTTTTGTTGCTTGATTTGAAAGATATTCTTCATTTAAGGTTGCTTCCTTATAAGATCAAACAGTCTGTCATCTAAGTCTCATCCAGCAGTTGCTAATGTGAAAGATCATATATGCAGACTAAAGTCCTCCAAAGAGGCATCAGTATCATCTTCTTCCACATGCACATAGTTGACCAGTCTCAGAGATTTGCACGAAGATATTAATGATTTGATTCAAACTAGATTTTCTTTTCTTAATGTCCTTAATAGATTATGGAGTCCATAAAGTCCATCAACACCAGCAAGCAGCAAGCAAAGCATGTTAACTAGAGTCCAGTTGGAGTTAACTGAATTAGTTTACGGTTATGATGGTTAAGTAGTTAAGTCCCACGTGTCAAACTTAGATTGGTCTGTACAGTTAAGAGTTGATGGATCAGAGTTCATTTCTTTGTATTTATATAGCATTGCAATGCATTCCAATTGATTACGATTTGATGGAATAAAATTCATTTCAACTCTTTCTATTGTATTCAATATGTATCAGAGCAATATTATGCTTCTTCTATCTGTGTTTCTCTAATTCCATTAGGATCTTTGATTCATTAAAAAATTATGTTCAAAACCTTTCTTATTCATTATGGTGACAACTACATGGGCCTCAAATCAGAATCAATCTTCTTCATCAATTAGCAATTTCGCCATTGATGATGGAGCTAGTCCATATGTCATTCATCATACAGATAACCTAGGGCTTATCCTCGTTTCACAACCTTTGACAGGAGACAATTATGCTTCTTGGAATCGGGCAATGATAATTGCTTTGTCAGTCAAGAACAAGCTTAGATTCTTGATGGATCCATTTCTCAGCCTGAAGGTAATGATGACCTCCTTAATAGCTGGATTCGTAACAACAATATTGTGATTTCATGGATCCTTAATTCTGTATCTAATGAGATATCTGCAAGTGTCATTTACTTTGATTCTACACATGACATATGGATTGATCTAAAGGATATCAATAGAGTAATGGACCTCGTATATTCCAATTGAGACATGAATTAATGAATTACACACAAGGACAATCCTCTGTTAGCACATATTTCATCAAATTGAAAATAATTTGGGAAGAACTAAGTAATTACAGGCATATATGCTCTTGTGGAAAGTGTGACTGTGGGAGAACTAAGAAACTTGTCGAACACTACCACATGGAGTACGTTATGTCATTTCTGATGGGGTTAAATAGGTCATTTGCTCAAGTCAGGTAGTAGCTACTCCTAATGGATCCTATGCCTCCAATAAACAAAGTTTTCTCCCTTGTCTCCCAAGTGGAACATCAAAGGAACGTTAATATCAATGTCAATGTTTCTGGTTCTACTTATTCCATGGCTTTCTACGCTAAAAATGATCTCAAAAGGACCAATACAAGACAGTTGCACAATAAGTTTCAAAAGAAGGAAAGACATATATGCACATATTATGGTTATACAGGCCATGTTGTGGACAACTGCTACATGTTGCATGGTTATCCTCATGGATATAAGACTAAGAAGAAATCTGCATCCAGCAGCCAATCAAGTGGTAACAATCAATCAAATTATGTTATTGCTAATCAAGTTTATGAGTCTATTTCAGATCAAACATAGGGCAATGTAGGAGAATTCATGCAGACCTTGAATCCTACACAATATCAGCATCTGATGAAAGTGTTGAGCAGTCATTTAAAATCTACAAAGATTGATGCAACAGCTGATACACAATATAATCAAGTGTCGGTACATGTTTCTCCATCTCACTTAATACATTGTTGAATTCACCTAGACCTTGGGTAATGGACTTAAGAGCAACTAGCCACATGTGCTTCAACTATTGTGTCCTTCACACAATGAAATCAACATAGAATGCTTATGTTATATTGCCAAACCGTATGAGAATCCATGTAGAGTTTACTGGTACAGTGAAAATTGCTCTTAATTTGACACTTGAAGATGTTTGGCAAGGGAAGAAAAGTTGTTGATCTGTACATAATGAGTGATAACTCATCTGGCTTTGTACAAAGTACTTGCAGTAGTTCCTTTGAAAATGTCTGTGTATCCGTTTCTTCTATTGTAAATAATGTGAGGGCACATACCTGGAATCACATACTAGGCCACTTATCTTTTCAAAAGTTAGACATGATAAAAGATCAATTACCTTTGGTTCGTAATAAGCACAGGAATCATGAGTATGTTTCCTGTGGTATATGTCATTTAGCTAAACAAAGGAGACTTTCCTTTACATCCAACAATTATATGTCTACTAATGAATTTGATTTGATTCATTGTCATACTTGGAGACCTTATCATGTCCCAACACACTCTGGATACAGATATTTTCTTAAACTTGTAGATGATTGCACACGTTTCACATGAGTGTATCTTATGAAACATACATCAGATGTTCACTACATCCATGTATAGAAAGCTAGTTGGTTGCTTATTATATTTAATAATATCTCGATCTGATATTACATTTGCAGACTATAAGCTCAGTCAATTTGTATCTCAACCTCGGCAACCTCATCTTGATGTTGTTCATCATTTCCTACAATACATCAAAGCCACTCCGGATCGAGGTATCTTATTTTCTTCACACTCCTCTCTCTAGCTTTGAGCATTTTGTGAAAATATGTTGGGGCTCTTGCCTTGATTCAAGAAAATATGTCACGGGTTTTTGTGTCTTCCTTGGAGAATCATTGATTTCATGGAAAACTAAGAAACAAACTATTGTATCCAGATCTTCAGCTGAAGCAGAGTATCTTGCCTTAGCCTCTACATCTAGTAAAATTGTCTTGCTCAATCAATTACTTCGAGATTTTCAAGTTTCAGCTACTATTCCTACATTGATCTTCTGTGATAATCTAACGGCATTATTTAGGAATTTAGGTAAAACTAAAGTTTCTCTTCTTAATGTCCTCAACCATTAATCTTTTCTGATGATGCTAATATAATTTTGTAAATCATTGTCAATGTGGATATGAATATAATCAATACTTCTGAACATTCAACCTTTTTTATTTTGATCTGTTTGTCTCTCTAAATATATATACTGATATTTCGTTCTATTGACGTTTATGTTCTTTTTAGGGGTATGCTTTGTTAACAATATTTGAAAGTATCGAACAATATTAATGACGATTTCAACTTCTTGACAACCATAAACTTAGGGATGGCAAAATGGCTTGACGGCTTGAGCTCAACCCGAAAAAAGTCCGAGCCAAATTGGCTCGTGGCTCAGTGGGATAGAGCCGAGGCTTGGGTCGAACCCCATTTTGGGGCGTCAGCTCAAGCCCGAGCTAGCCCATGGCTCGTCACTGGCCCGTGAGCTGAGTATTAAAAAAAATTAAAGATGAAAAAAAATACAGCTGCCTACAAATTACAGTAGCTGCCTGCAAAAATCACAATGCAGGCAACTCATTTTTTTAATATTTTTAAGTTTTTTAAATTTTAGCTTTATTTTTTTTTTGTATATGTTAATATTAAGTTATTATTTATAATATGTATAAATTGCACAAATTTTAAATTCATTAACAAAATTTTAGATTTGTCAGGAATTTAAAAACAAAAAAATCGAGACGGACGGCTCGGCTTGCCAAGGTCGAGCCTAAATTTTTTGGCCGAGCTTTTGCACAAATTTTAAATTCATTAAAAAAATTAGATTTATAACGAATTTTTAAAAAAATCGAGCAGTTCAGCTCGTAAAGCTCGAGTCTAAATTGTTTGGCCGAGTTTTTGCTCGGCTCGGCTTGTGCCAAAAAAAGCTCGAACTATTTTTACTCAAGTCGAGCCCGAGCTCCGAGTTTCGGCTCGTGACTCGACTCGGTGACACCCCTACATAAAGTACACATCGCCAAACAAGTCATAATAGTGTACATCTGTATAGTTTCCTATTCTAAACACATCAAGCACTCACAATTGTTGAAACACACGAAGCAGTTGAAGGGCAAAATGAAAAAAAAAAATGTTATTATCTGATTTTAATTATTAAAGAAAACATGCGCGTGTTCAGTCACGAAACTATGATATTATAGTGTTAGGCTGTCGCTTGTCAAGATTCTGCTTGTTCATTGTCATTGAAGAATTTATTAACAATAACCATTTTCTTCGAATAATCATTATAATTGAAAATGCCCTTCAAAAAGACTCGACTTCTATTTTAGAGTTAAGACTCTCTGTTGTTCGATCCCACGTGACATTTTTTAATAAAATAATATTACACGCAATTCAAAAAAATTTCCTTCATTTTTAATCACACATTCTCCATCAATCAACTATTCTAAAATGTATTCTACACAAAAAATGGGGTTCAAACATGCCGTATATTAGAATGACCGAGAAGAATGTTCTTTTAAAACTCAAAAGTAAGTTTTAGCTAAGGTTGAAAACTTCATTTATAAATAAATATTATGCTAAATAATTGTTTATTTGATAGAATTTAAATAAACATAAGTTACTTACTTTACTATTCAAAAATAGTGACCTTTTATTTTAAAATATAAAAAACTAAACATGTTTATAAAACAAACATTTATATTGAAGAATAATGTGATGTAGAGATGTTCATTAATCTAACTAACTATGTTCCCTTAGTTCATGGACAATGCGTTACAACTTCAATGGAAACATTGTCATTAGACTCCAGTGTGGCGACATGGGGTGAAAAAAAAAAAAAGATGGGATTTCTCTCTCTTGACATAGCGGTCTCCAGTGCAAAGCTCACACGATAAGTTATTAACTCATTGGTAAACCATGCTCCTGATAATTGTTTCATTGTGCTTAGATTGTGATAGTTTAATATGTTTATCGATATCCAACATTGAGATGTGAATCATCCAACGCACAATAACATAGCCTACTTCTCTTGTTTGAATTGAAGTTTGAAACCAAATCTCTTATCACGAGAATAGGTGGGATGATTTAATGAAGAGCGATGCTATAGACCTGACACACTACACACATGAGGGGTGGGCGGGGGGAGAATTTTTACAATATTATAATCACATGGGGTCCACCCCATGTGAGATAAAATTTAAAATCCTGTAAAAATTCTGGTAAACATATTCTATACTTAAAGTTTTTTCCTTTAATGAAATCCAACATAAATCCAACTCTCAATTCACTGGTACACTACTTTTTTTCCCTCTGTGGCCAACAAATAAAGAATTCACGTGGAAAATAAGATTCATGCAATAATATTCTCACTACCCATGTTTGACTGTTTGTTTCGGAAATAAACACGTGGACATCTATTCAACAATGGCCAGCTCGTGTTTTCCCACCCAGGAACACTTTTATTTTCAACTCGTGATTCAAAAAGTTGTATGCCACCAGTCGGTAGCTGAGTGGAGAAGCGCTTTGTTCTTGAATATTATCTGAACCGGAAAAAAAAGCTTCATCCATGGCGGAACTCAACCAGTTGCCTTCTTCAATTGATCCAAGAAGCGGCTTCTGCAAAGCTAATTCCACCTTCTACAGCAAGCGCAAACAAATCCCTTTACCCTCAAACGACTCCCTTGATGTCACTACCTTCATATCTTCGCGATCGCACCGTGGTGAGACTGCGTTCATCGACGCCTCCACCGGCCGTAAGCTCAGCTTTTCCGACGTCTGGAGAGCCGTCGACGCCGTCGCCACCTGCCTCTCCATCGACATGAACATCCGTAAAAACGACGTCGTCCTTCTCCTCAGCCCCAATTCCATCTACTTCCCCATTGTTTGCCTAGCCGTCATGTCCCTGGGCGCCATAATCACCACAACAAATCCTCTCAACACTTCCCGAGAAATTGCCAAGCAAATCGCCGATTCAAAACCTGTCCTCGCCTTCACCATACCCCAGCTCCTCCCTAAACTCGGCGATTCAAAACTCCCCATCGT
This sequence comes from Fraxinus ornus, assembly GCA_903798235.1. Classification (NCBI taxonomy): domain Eukaryota; kingdom Viridiplantae; phylum Streptophyta; class Magnoliopsida; order Lamiales; family Oleaceae; genus Fraxinus; species Fraxinus ornus. The sequence continues at coordinate 36,796 of CAIGRF010265212.1, forward strand.
CCTCCTTGACTCCGCAAACTCCTACCCCAGCAAGTTAAAAATTGTGAATACTATAGTAGAAATGATGAAAAGAGAACCGAGCCAAAGCCGAGTCAAGGAACGAGTGAGTCAAGATGACATAGCCAGTCTATTATATTCTTCCGGCACCACCGGTGTGAGCAAAGGGGTTGTTTCATCGCACAGAAATTTGATAGCAATGGTTCAAACAATTGTGAGTCGATTCAAATTAGATGAAGAAAATCACACTTTCATCTGCACAGTACCCATGTTCCATATCTACGGTTTAGCAGCCTTCGCCACAGGTCTATTAGCCGCTGGATCTACAATAGTAATCCTATCAAAATTCGAGATGGATGAAATGTTAATGGCTATACAGAAATACACCGCCACCTATTTACCATTAGTGCCACCAATTCTGGTGGCGCTGGTGAATAACGCGGCGGCAATCAAGAAAAAGTACGATTTAAGAAGCTTGAAGTCTGTCTTGTCTGGTGGCGCGCCATTGAGCAGGGAGGTGATAGAGGGGTTTGTGGAGAAGTATCCAAATGTAACAATATTGCAGGGCTATGGTTTGACGGAGTCAACAGCGATCGGTGCCTCGACGGACTCTTTGGAGGAGAGCCGCCGGTATGGCACGGCGGGGATGCTGTCACCGAGCATGGAGGCAAAGATTGTGGATCCAGAGAGTGGCGAGGCGCTGCCGGTGAATTGCACCGGTGAGCTTTGGCTGAGGGGGCCCTCCATTATGAAAGGTACGGATATTTTGGGCATATTGTCAAATCACTTGTCAAAGTCTTGTTTAATAACATGCTTACCAGCCTTACCTAGTATTTGAAGTAGATTTGACTATATATATATTTTTTTTAAAAAAGTTTAGAGGAAAAATTTTACAATCTACTTATCGAAATATAGATCAACACGTAAGGTTTTGTTACTCCTCTTAACAAATGTTGATATTTTAAAATGCAATCTCAAATTTTAATTTGGTTTCACGTTGTAATAAGTTCAAACGAGCAATTTTATCTGATTAAAATTCGAACAAGTATACGAATTCCAAGATTCATCTGCTCAAACGAGTCACCATTTTGCGAGAATATATTAAGCGATATAGTTGTTTTCGTGGTTAAGTCTAGCTTTCCAACATATTTATTTTTGTAATAGAATGTGGCCAACTTCTTAAATTTTCTTTCTAGTGGTGGTCCATTGCTAATACTAAGAGGTTTTTGAGTGGTTTAATTTCTCTGGATATTAATTTCCACAGTTGAAAAACAAGCACAAAACGAAAGGAACCGGTTGTCAAAGAAGTTGCAAGTTAATTTTCTTGACCTTGACATCAGAATACCCAAAGAATCCTCTATAACATCCATTGCCTGAAATTCTCTAGAATTCATAAAACAGCAGGTTGATCAATAGTTTGTCCACGAAAAGAATGCGGTTGTGGTGGCCAATTCAATGATGACAAGTTTATTAGGTTAAATTTGGTAGAATTTCAATAATTATATAATAATTTTCACACATGGAGTGAATAACCATGTATTTATAGAGAATTGTAGTCGACCTCTGGCTTGGAAATTAATGACTTGTGTTGTCAAACTGTTTACTCGGAATCTTTGTAAATTCTGCACTTACCTATAGGTTTTTGTCGATTCCCATTGGATGCTTTGTGTGTTGGTGTGTTTTTTAGGATTTGCGGTAGGCTAAAGACTAACTCCAGGTTTCCTTTGGTAGTTGGGTTCTAATTGGTTGGTTGTACTGTCTTACTTGTGACACGCCATTGACATATTCCTAGATTCAAGGTGGTCCTCACCTTTTGTGCATTGTGCATGCTTCCGTTAGGTCGACTCTCCAAGATCAAGATTGGGAGTAGGATCAAGCTCTTATATATTGATGTTTCTGGTTTTGCTTCAGGTCAACTCGGTAATTATCGGACACCTGTAATCAAACCTGAGCTAGTTGTCTCATTAACTACTTAAAAAATTGCATCTATAAAAAAATCATATAATCAATCAAATCATTCGACTTTTAACCATACTCAAGAGTTCACTTTTCAAATCGTTGACATGGCCGATCATGTCAGGTTTAGAAGCAACTGTCAAAGTTGAATATCATCTATCATTTTAAGTAGAAAGTAGCGTTAGTTGAGGATGTCTGAGAAATAATCCTGACCATCATTTTCCTAACATTAGAAAAATATTGAATAAGATCCCTTGCATTCTTATTCCTTGTTTCTTGGTCACTTCTATTACAATCTTGTCATAATGATTGCAATTAATGTTCTCACATATGGTCTAATTAAGAATATTTTTAATTATGAAACTTTTTGATATCTCTTGCCTTTTGGTACTAATTTCACCTTGTTAGGATTATTACCTTTGTTTATATTATCTATATATCAAATGATGTTGCTGTAGGTTATTTTAGCAATGAAGAGGCTACGGCATCAACCCTAGATTCAGAGGGGTGGTTGAGAACTGGAGATCTGTGCTATGTTGACGAGGACGGCTTCATTTTTGTGGTTGATCGGTTGAAGGAGCTGATCAAGTATAAGGGATACCAGGTTAATATTTCATTGGCTTACAGTCTTTTCTTGAACAACATTGAACTACAGTAAATCTGAGATCAACTACACGAATCATTTGAACTATTCTATTGTGTTCATTAGTAGTTGTACTTGCAGTTTTTCGGTCTTTTCTTAAATGGCACTTAATTCTTTGATGATAACACAATATGATACTGGACACTAATCCAATAATGTTCCTAAAATTCCTTTTCAAGAATTTCTTGTGGACTGAATAAAAATTCCAACTAATAAATTATATGCTTAAACTTCTTAGGTTCCTCCGGCAGAATTAGAGGCTTTGTTACTCACTCACCCGGAAATTGCTGATGCAGCTGTTATACCGTAAGTAACCTCAAGTTCCAGTTTCATTTTCGGAAAGAAGATATTGTTTATGTTATTAGACTTTTATTCAGTGAAAACGTATTCAATCTGAGCCTTTTTTGATAATCTGAAGAAAGTTGGCCTTGTGAATGCTATAATTTAGGTTCCCGGATGAGAAAGTTGGACAATTTCCCATGGCATATGTGGTGCGAAAAACAGGCAGTAGTATATTGGAGAGCGCAGTCATGGATTTTATTGCTAAACAGGTAGCGCCTTACAAGAGGATTCGACGAGTGGCATTCACGGCTTCCGTTCCCAAAAATCCCTCTGGCAAGATTCTTAGGAAGGATCTAATAAAGCTTGCTGTATCTAAACTGTGAAGTATTATGTTTTGCAGTAGCAAGTTATACTCATTATGTTCGGGCCAAAAGCCTTGAAAGTCTAATGGTGTGCAAGTATGTTTTGAATTATATATGTAAAACCATGTGCCTTTTAAACTTTTTACTTAAATAAGTGCACGTTCATGCATAAAATCAGATTTCTGGCCTAGAAAGCATTTTGCTTTGGCAATGCCAAGTTCGGCCATTTTAAAGTCTCTTTTCGGTTTTTGACAAGCAATAGTGAGTAAAAAACGCATAGCGTTGAAAAACAAGAGCAGAGCCCTATTGGAGGGGGGTCTGCTGGGATTATGAAGTATGAGATAGAAACCCCTCTGCGCTTGCATTAGATAAAAATATCTTTCTACGTTCCTCGATAAACATAGAGGGCATATTCGGTATATAGTACTAGACATAACTAAACAGTACAGTGGACAAAAGTTTAGCTTTATTTCCTTCTTTGAAACTCTCTAATGTAATGGAATCGGCCTTACCAAACACGCCAAGAAGGTACTCCACTAATTCTTTCTCACAAGGAACTGTTAGAGGCCCGTGAATTGGCGATCCATACTCCTCTTCAGCCATCTCCAACAGCACTCTGAATATAGGATGATTCAGATAGCACAGAGGAACAACAAACCTTTTATTATCTTTTGAGTAGACAACAAACTGACCATTTTTCCTTTTCCTCCATTTCTGTATGATCTTGCTTAGTTTCTTAGAACTGCCATTCATGGGATGAAGTGCCTGCCGCTATTTGAATGTCTGCTGCAAAATTTACGCGAGAATATGTGATTTGCTGGCTTGATGGCTTAATATCTTTATGTTTGATAAATTTTCTGCTGGTAGGGCAGTTAGAAGATACAAAAGGTAAGATGATAAAGCTGAAGATTAGTTATGTGTGGAGGGAAATAAGTCTCTTGTGACTGAGTTTTAGACCCTTCTGCTGCATGTTGATGAAAAGGAAGTTGTGATTTAATGCATGGACCAAAGTATACTCTAGTTTTGTCTTGAGAACATTTAGTTTGTAGCTAGAGACATACAGAACAGTCCAAGAATTGTGGGATAACATATGGGCTAATTTTTGGATTGAATTAGGGGTTCATTTTTTGTGGGCAGAGACATCATCCAAGAAGGTGAGATGGGATACATTGAACAGGACTTGCGAAGAATCTTCTTCCGCATAATACTATCCCTTCGATCTGCTTTCTCTGACTATCATATATCTAACCTGCTTCTAAACTCTCGAAATTTATGCACTCTCTCAAAAAGTATTTCATTCCAGTCTGTATCCTTAAATACTAGTGTGATTGCACCTAGCCGCTTAACTATTCTAGTAAAAATTACACGGAGATACTTTTGCCTTATTATATAATAGCTCATGCCTCATGGGGTATTGTCATTTTTATTAACTTTGTGGTATGTGTGTTTTGTAAAAGAATTTGTATTGTAGAATCAGAATCAAACTAAAGAGAGCTGTAACTGATCAATTTTGATTAGGTTCAGTTCTACTGTTATGCATGGAACCCAACGGTAATCTGTAGTATAATATTTTTGTTTAATTGGTTCGATTAAGAACTGAATCAGAAACCAGATCATGCCTACTTTTAAAGAAAAAGCCACGAGTACAGAAAAATGTTGACAGAATTCATACTGACGCTGAGGTGGCCTGCGTATGATTGGCCTTTTTTATCTCTCTCTCCATCTTCCAATGATTTCACGTCATGTGTGATGTGTTGTGTCTCAAAATTTATTGTACTTATAACATGATTGTATTTTTAAAGATCCATAAAAAACGTTGACATGTGAGTATGCATCTTGATTTAACACCGTAATTGTTTAAAAGAATCAACTTGCCTAATATGCTAAAAGTTGAGGATTTGAAAGTCTAAATATAAAAGTTGAGGATGATTTTACAGAAGGGATTGAAGGTCAGAGACTGTGCAAACAAGACATCATATTTTAGGAATGGGCCTCGGAAAACGAGCCAGTAGACTCCTTTTTAAGGTTTGGTTCAAATATGAGGCCCAATTTCTTGGGCAATTTATATGAGGAAATTACATGGGAAAAATTCATAAATCCCACTTTAAGTTTACCCTATTCCGATGACCGTTTCGACGACTTTTCCGATTCCGATGACCATTGATGGTCACAGCTTGCCTGATGTATGGTCACAGTACAGGTCACAAGTCATAAGTCACAAGTCACAATGCATAGGTCACAGTCCGATCACAAGTCACAACTCAGGTCACAGGTCACAACACATGGTTCAGGTGGTCACAGATTTTTTCACGGTCACATATT
>CAIGRF010265231.1:0-19242 GCA_903798235.1 Fraxinus ornus
TTTTCCCAATAGGCCCAACTGTCCGATGTTTATACTCAAGTTCATAGAATGTTTTATTTTCCAATGTCCAATAGAAGCAGTTTCGTCAGACAAGATGAATATCTACAGACGAAAGCTTACAGTTGACCTTTGTTTTAATGAATATTTTCTGCATTCTCAGTAATCTTAATTTTACAGCATCTCAAGGTACTCGCACATATTTCATATTAATTATCAGTATCATTTTGACTTTTTTTTACTCTTTTTATACGTCATGTTTATGAACTGTCTATTTATCTCAAATTGTAGCTTCTATTTTCTAGCTATTTTTTTCTTAAACAAAATTTGCTTTTCCTCTTCGCTTTTTCCTACAGGTTTTTGTGAAAGCTCCCTTCCTACAACCCTACTATTTTGCTACCATAACACATATCAATACTACCGTTCCTTATGTTATGTAAGTATTAAAGCACAAAAAAGATGTATCTACCGAAAAAAATGGATCGGATAAAAAAAATAAATTCAGGTTAAGTTAATCTTGATTTTATTCTTATTTATATCGTGTTTTTCATATTTTTTATTTGAGCTTGTACATATGTCCAACACTCAATTCTAACCAAATATGTTAGATGATAAAGTTGACGAGTTGAATATAACGTTAAACCAGCCTGTGGCACCTCAACACAATCCACGAAACTCTCCAGGTAATAATCAGTATTTTTTTATTTTATTTTATTTTTTTAGTTGAAGAACATGTTTTGTAGATCTTCTTTCTTTATTCTGATTATCAATTTTCTTGGCGCTGTTTTTTATGCTACTGTCCACCTTTTTTTATCAAACGCCAGCTTCATATTACTTGAGGTTTTCCATAACTTCTATCAAACGAATTATTTGAAATCTATCAATTCCTTTTCTTTAATTTTCTCGTGTCTTTAGTGATTCAAATAGTTTATTAAAGAATTGGTTTTAATTTTTCTCAACTCTTGCGAATTTGTTTTTTCAATTGTGCGATCAATACAGAATGAAAAATAAGTACATATCTGATTTTCTTACAGAGATGGTGGAAGCGATGAAGAAGGTGGCAAAGATGGGTATGAAGTTGACAGTGAAGAAGAGAAACTTGCTTTCGGTAGACTACAAGAATATTATTGGGGCTCAGAGAGCTTCATGGAGAATCTCATCTTCAGTAGAACAGGAGGAGGAATCCAGACAGAATGAGCAAAATGCTAAGTCGATCAAGGAGTACCAACAGAAAGTGGAGTTAGAGCTCACCAACATTTGCATTGACATCATGACTGTCATCGATGAGCATCTCATTCCTTTATGTACAGCTGGCGAGTCAAACGTGTTTTACTACAAGATGTGAGGATTGTCTTACCTTCAGTTATGTTTGAGCGTTATTTTTTATTTTATTACAAAGTTGAATGGGTTCTGTCTTTTGCAAGAAAAGGGATTATTATAAGTATCTTACAATGTTCAAAACTGGTATGAGAGGAAATAAGTTGCTGATCAGTCACTCAAGACATATCAGGTATACTTAATGTTTGGGAATCCATAAAGCATATTGCTTAAGCTCTATTATCATGTAACATATTCTACACAACTTGATATATTGACTAAAATCCTTTCAAGAATGCATAGAAGACTGGATGGGCAGGACATAAATTTGTCTTGGTAGAGAGATATCATTTTTTATGGCTCTTGATGTGTGGATAACTATGACATTTGGGTTTTATTTATCTAAAATGAATTTTGCATTTTCCATTCCCTTTAAAGACATCGCAAGACATTATTAAGTTAGAGAAACAAGAAGCCATCTTAGAAGCATATATGAATTTTTAGCGAAGAAAGTAGAAATTCACCATTTGCTGCGATGAATGTTGCAGTGTTGACCACTCTATAAAATTACATTCACCCAGCTCATAGTGATATTAAAGGAAACAGTATTGATTTTATTTTGCATGTAGAGGAAGTCGTTGACTGCTTAAAGATTTGTGCAAGGGCAAGAAATGTGGTGCTTCATCTCATCTTATCTTTCAATAATAAGCTATTAAATTTCATTCCACGAGATGATCAATGTATTCCAAATGTTTGACTCTCAAGATTACAGAAGTGTACTTATATTTTCCTTGTCATTCTAATTCCTTGACATCTCGAGTTGGTTTGCCTCTGAAGCATATGGTTTACCACTTTACTATTTTGTGATCATGCTCTAATGTGGTAGCCTATTTGCTTTTTTCACTTGCATTCTCAATACAAACAACCTCTTATTCATAATATTACAAAATCTTTGATTACATTTATGATTATCTGCAATTACCTCTTATCTCCCACAGTAGCCAAGTTCGAAAGTTGGTAGCAAAACATCAGAAATCTGATATATCAAGGATGGAGCTTCTTAACCTATCAGGACGTGCTGAATAGTTTAAACTAGCAGACAAATTCTGCTATGTTGTCAACTTTAAAATTCCAGCTACTAATGTTGATCAACTATGTTATATTTCTTATTACCGTAAATGTATTAAATTGCATCATAGAATGCAGATATTTTTGAAACGCTAACTGTGCCTCCATGATCACAATAACAGTGCATTACACCAGCTATAAATCCTGCCTATGTTTAACGTCATTGCGTTATTGAGAATGACGCTTAGTTTGTTGATGTTTGCCGTTTCATTTTAGAAAATATTGCAAGTTATAACATCTAATGAGCTATGCAGAATTGAGATTCTAGAGGCTAAGAAAAATGAGTATCATATCGAAAATACAGTGAAACATGACCGTATTTTCAAATCAAATCATGGTGTTCTTTTTTCTTTCATTCTAATCTTATAAGCAGTGAAATCGACAGGTCTATATATGGTTTGTGATGTTCGAAAATTCTTTGGTATGCGCACACCGGTGTCTCCACATTATGCAAAGTAACTCCACATAATCCAAAGACACCAAACACCTGGTGTGCGCTTTATGTGCACACAACAAGCTCGTAAAGACACCAAGCACCTGGTGTGCACTTCATGTGCGCACACCAAGCATCTGAACACCACTAGGCGTTGGTGTGTGCTTCGTCTGCACACACTGGTATCGCCACAATATGCGAAGTCACTCTGCATAATGCGAAGACACCACCAAGAACCTTATATCTGCACACCAGATCTGCGCACACTGGTGTCTCCGCAGGATGCGGAGTAACTCCGCATAATGCGGAGATACCACCAGGTACTGGTGCATAGCTGGTGTCTCCGCATAATGCGGAGTAACTCCGCATCATGCGGAGACACCACTAGGCATTGTTTTTCGCCTGTTGTACGAGCATTTGAGTCTCCGCACTATGCGGAGTAACTCCGCATGATGCGGAGAGACCACCAGGCACTGCTTTGCTCACACTGGTGTCTCCACATTATGCCAAAACAACGTCCCTGTTTCTCCACATTTTGCGAAGGCAGCGACGCTGTCATGTTTCTTTTTCCCTATCTTTATTTTTATTTCGCCAAACATACTACTTATTTACATTCTAGACATAACTATAAATATAATTTCATTTAATAATAATTAAATTCACACACATTAAAAAATATTCAATTCTATACATACATGAAAATCAAAATTCCTTTCGGCCCAAAGCCCCCACGAAGGACGCTGCACCCTCAACCCCCGCAACCTGACCGGTCAGATCAATCCCCTCCGAGGGTGTTGCCCCCGAAACAAGAGACATTGCCCCCTCGAACGTCGATATTAAATTTGTTTTCAAACTATATTTTTGAGTTACAAGATATCATTTTCATTGTTCAAATACTAAAATTTTCAACATCAATTAAACTTTGCTATCTTCAAGTATAATAGTTTTTTTTTTTTTTTAATTAATTTTGTAGAGTTCAATTTTAACTGACCCTTTGTATTTTTTTTCCCTGGAGTTTCTCTTACATGAAAACCCCATATTTACGGTGAAATTGCAATTCAGTATTCGGGTAAAATCAAATCATGTCCTACACCAAATAAGTACCTAAAATATCAGAGGAACCACATCCAAATTTACGTAAATGAAACTTTATTTATATTGACATTAAAATAAAATTAAAATCCAACATAATACTGGCGATTCAATTTGGATGATTTCGATTGTCCATATCTACCATTAAAAATGTAATTCACAAAAAATTAACATAACTATACACATTTAACACGCTAATATTACCTTCAAAATAACAAAGCCCGTGCATAGCACGGGCATAAACTAGTTTATTTTATAATCTATCTCGAGGTGTAAAATTTCTCTACATCTGTATGAGAATTACAAATATACAAAAACACAATAAAATCAATGAACAGTCATGCGATTGCACAAATTCTACAAGTTCATTTCTATCTTTTACGGAAGTTCATGATATTTGTTATCAGGATTGACAATACATATATCACCTACCGATATATTCAATTCATTGGATATATAAATGGAAACATTAAGCACGACAGTGAACACTCAAACATTAATTCATACTTGGATTAAAAAACGTGAAAATTGAATTAAAGCATCAAAATAAATGCTTCGTTGTTGTCCTAATTTAAATTTTAGCTACTCTTGTTTGAATTACAAAATACATACTAAAGATTGATGGTGTGTTCGGTAGAGATTAAAATCAGATTAAAATTGAAAAATTAGCTGTTATTATTGACTTTTATTAGACGAGTGAGACCCAATAACGACTATATTTTCAATTTTAATTGGATTAAAATCTATACCAAACACACCTTGAATAATCTTTCTTAAGAGAGAGAAAAGAAGATGAGAAGACGAATCCATGTACTCACAATTGGAAGCTCAAAGGGTTCCCTTTTGTCGAAACTAGGAGAAAAACATTCTCCAATAGTATAGCTAGTTTTTCTCGTGATTGAAACGTGTCTTTTTGAATTCGAAGTTCTATATAAATGAGGGTTTTAAAACCTTTGAGTGAGCTGCAATTGACCAAATTATTTGTTGTGTTTCCTCTTTATTTCCTTTCGGGATTGCTTCTTGGATTTAACTCCTGTTTGAGTTACATTAAAATTTTCATTTTCATTTTTCTACTCATTTTCAACTGCACATTCTTCAATAAAACAATATTTCTCATCACATTAATAACTTTTTCTTCTTTTTCCACCACACATTTTTTATTAATTTACTATTCCAGAATACATTCTTCCAAAATAATGTGACTCAAACGTACCAGTGTCCAAGCATTCAAACCATGCTTTTCCTTCTCTTTTTCATAATCTTTGTTCTAAATGATTAGTTCGAGTCATAATGGATCCCATTATTTTCGATTATTAAGAATTTATAATTAATCATAATATAAGACAGTGGGGTCCACTGCCAATAATTATCTTCCTTTGTGATAAATAAAAGAATATTACAATTATTAACTTATAATTGATAATCTGTTAAAATTATTATATTAGGCAGAAGAAGTCTAACGAGTCCTCTGCACGTGAGGCAACAAGTTAGCCGAAGACTGGCGCCAAAGGGAGCTAAAGTTCGTTATATTTGGATTTTTGATAATAATAGTCCGAATGATTCGATCTGCCTTCCATTTTTATTCAAATATAATTTTTCCTAAAAAACCCTAATCAACTTCTTTATTTTCTCAATTGTTTTTCAGTTAATTGATATCTGATTGTTCTTATCAAAAAAGAAATGGGAAAAATTCTTAGAATGTGAAGGTAAAATAATGACAAGAAACAAGAAAATTGAGTTTTACCGTTTAAGAGCTTGCCAATAATTAAAACAAGGTAACACCCATTTGTAAATCGTTATTTATCAATTACCCAATCTGGGTTTTCTTTCATATTTTGCTTCATTTTGTTAAAATTTAATCTGTTGGCTTTTCTACTTTTTGTGGGTTTTTTCTCAAGATATTTTTTGTGTAAAAAGTTGTATATTTCCGGCGCAGATTGATATCAGGCTGCTTGATTTAGAGGTCAATTGGCTACATTAAATAAGGAAATGTTTGGGTAAAATGTGATTGTTTTCTCCATTTTAGCTGTTCATTCTCATTGATATGGTATCGTGTTGGTAAGAAATAAGTGCAGAATGGAGTGCTTATAGGAAGGAGAATTGTAATATAAATTTCATTCTTTTGTGGAAAATGAAAAGTAAATTGGCTTTTGCTTCTTGATAAACTGAAAACTCATTAGTTTTGTTGAAGAACCATACCATAAAGAACAATATTGGTGTAACATATCAAGCAGTCTGTAGAAGATGATCCTTTTTATGATGCGAAATATATATTGAAGAATTGCATTCTGAACTTTGGCTTTTTTCCACTTTATACAAACATGCCTCAAATTCGTTTTGTGTTCGTGGATAATTACATAACCATATAAAATCATGTTCCTGATACATATCATTTCTGTAGGAGAAACTTTTTGCATTGATATCTTTGTTTTATTTGAAAGGGAGTCATTTTATATAATTAGAAGTTAGAAAACATGTGTCTTTTTTATATGAATTATCATTTGCTTATTCAAAAGTTAAACCATCATTGATCACGTGTTAACGATCAACTAGATCATGTATATTAAGACTCTTAAGTTGATCTTTGTTCCACTCCATAGGTTGACTTCTTTTGTCCAATTTTCATAAATCAACCCATATATTAATTTTATCTAGAAAACTAGTCTGGATAACTGTATTACTATTTATCTTATGTGCTTCAATTGATGCTTACATCTTGATTGCAGTTATGGATTATACAGGTAAAGGCAGAAACTTTATAAAGAGAGATGCTGATGCTCCCGATATTCACCTTGATACATTTGCACCACTGATTTCATTTACCAATTCAGACCATGATAGTGGGTGCAGAACAGATTCGGAGACCAATCTAAAAGAAACTCGATGTGGCTTGGCTGAAAATTTAGATTCTTTGGATTCTGTATCTTCATCTTCGTTAAGCTCTTCCTCTGGTGGTTTCTTCCAACTCAACCCTCAAATATTGACCAACCATAGCATGTCTAGCGCATCACCCAAGCTCAAAGGGGAAATCAAATCATTGTGTGAAAGTGACGAAGTTGACGTTTCAAATGAGGTATTGTTCAAGTTGGAAGAATCTTTTAGCAAGTCTCCAGGACCCACCTCACTGGTATCTGATGTTTCTCATGAATCTTTTCGGCCGAACATATCACCAACGCAATCGCCTTCCATCCAAGTGATGGAAAGGTCAGGAGATTTTAATCCTAACAGGATCCCACCTTCTGTTTTTGCTATACCCTCGACACCAATGGAGTGGAGTGAGGTTTCCAATGATTCATTGTTCAGTATTCATATTGGGAACCAGGTTTCCAGGATTAGTGGGGACTTGTACAGATCAGGGGAAATATCCAAATCTGGAGAAATTCTTGAATATGGGGAATCATGCCAACCTGGAGAATTTTATAATTCTCAAGGACTAATAACGTCCAATGAGTTAATTGGAAGGTTTGACCATTCCTCTGCAGCAGCTAAAGGAGTAGAACCAGAAAAGAATTCTGGTGTAGTGAAGACTATGGGTGCAGAGAAGAACTTTGGAGCAACAGAGTTTGTATATGAATCGACTTACAAATTTCACGAGGCTGGTATCAATAATCTAGACAAGGAAAGTTTAGAAGATCCCGGGGATTCTTATAGTGCCAACTGTCAAACTGATGGAAGCACAGTTAGCAACTTAACATTAGCTTTTCCAACGTCAGTTTCATTCTTTGTTATAATAATCTGAATTAGCCAATGTTCTCTTCTTTTATTGCTTTACTTATGACTTAACTTGCATGTCTTTAGCTACATCTACAAGTTCCCACCAGAGCAAAAAATGCGCTTACAACTTCTTCACATATTATTAATGTTATTTTATACTTGTATTGGGTTCTTTTGTGAGTTTATTGATCCACTCTTTATAATTCCACTTGTTACATAAAAAATTTCTTTACTCAATGTGTCATTATATGTTTTTTTATCGGAGACAACCTTTTTTCCGCAAAAAATCTGGATTTCCATATGTTGTTCTTTGTGAATGAGAATCTACCCTTTAGACAAGTTTATTGCACAGTACGAGAGGGTTGGACCTTACGGTAAAGAGATATTATCTTTTTTCTTTCTTTCTTGATTTGTAAGTATTGTACAATCCACCTTACCAAACAAACCATTTGTGTGTTGCAGAAAGAAGCCTGCATGTCCATTATGCCATTGTTCTAATTGCAACTCAACGTTCTGCTGTTGTAAATGGCCAATCTGCTGCTTTAAGTGGCCCAAGTGCTGCCAGAAATGCTCTGGCTGCTCTTGCAAGTGGTTTAGCTTTCTGGGCTGCTTGAGATATTGCTTAACATTTCCAAGCTGTGGTTGTAAGTGGCTGAGGTGCTGTTGTAAATGGCAGAGCTGCAACTGCAAGGTAGCTGGCCCAAGGTGCCATTGCAAGTGTCCAACCTGGCCGAGCTGCCACTGTAAGTTCCCAACCTGGTCGAGCTGCTGCTGCAAGTGCCCATCAGGGTCGACAAGTTTCTGCTGCTCGTGCCCATCTTGTTCGAGTTGCTCCTGCAAGTGCCCTTTTTTGTGGAGCTGCTGCTGCAAGTGCTCGTCTTTGTCAAGCTGTAAGTTTCACCATTCCATTGCAGCTTGATGTTCTGCTATCGATGGAATGGTAAACCAAAAAGAATCTCTGATGATCCTTCTTACAAGTATGCTTCTTTCTATCCTTTAACCGAAAATAGTGTTGCTTGTTGAATGATAATTATTACCTATTGGATGTTTACTTGTCTTCTCGTCTAATTTATGGTGTATTTATCGTATCGATTCTTGATGGATAATAATAGCATACTTAATAGTATTGTTAATCTATGACCATAGTGAAGTAATTTATGTCGATGCAATGCAGTTTGCCTGATGGGAAAATAATCTTTACTAAGAGATGATATCCCAAGCAGCGCATGATATCGCCATGCTCCATGAAGGCTTTGAAGGCAGCATTAAGAAAGCAGTGCTCTTGCTTCTCTTGCTCTTCTTCCTGTTCATGTTGTTCATGCTGTCAGTACCCACAATACAGTTGAGAAAAGGAGAGCTTTACCCTTTTCTCCTGTCACATCTTACTGAATATGCTAACTAATCTCCGTTGGATACCTAGAACCAACAAAAAGATATGGTAAAGATAAGGTTTAGAGACTAATTAAAGACAGAGTAGTTTCTGGTCGAAATGTGTAGGTCTCCTCTTATAGAACAACTAATTATCCCATTTTATGTAAAGATGGTCAGAAGTAGGTATTGTATTTTCCCTTGGCTACTTGGTCCTCCTGCAGTCACTGCTGCTTCTGAGCTTAGAGAAGAAAGAAAGGTAAACGAAAGCTGTCCATTGTGGAATCCTCAACTTGTAATGTGGTTCTGGACAAAGTCGGGAATCGGATTTGGACATTATATTCTTTTTCCCTGGAAGAAATTGTTCTTATTGACTATTTCGGCAATGTTCTATTAGGCTTTGATCTGTGTGCAATACATTGATAATTAATCGTGCTAGATTAACCTAGCCCATGATTTTGCAATATTGTTTTATATACGTGAACTCAATTGCTTAAATTCGATGTCATGCTTACATCATCATGTCGTCATAAATCAGCATGCGTTATTTTTACTCATTTTTCATTTACTGCTTCATCCTGGTTTGTTACTCTGTCTGACAGTAACAACATTTTTTTGACTCTTGCTAACAATAAGCAATTAATGACAGCCTAATCTCAATCAGATTTCGATAATAAGAAGAAGATGCATGCAGTTGAGTGAAATATTAATGATATGTCCTTTAATTAATTGTCATTATCTCTTCAAGATTAAAGATCAGAAGAGGAAAAACTTTTAAAAATAAGCGTTTCTTGACAGAGGTTACAAGAATAAGTTACTTGATTATATTGAAGAAATGTTCAAGATTTGAGAATTTTCAATTACAACTTAACATTTGAATACAAAATGTAATTATCAGTTTTCCTTAAATATCAAAACCTTAAACCAGGTTTCAGTAATTCTTTTAAGGAAAGTTCAATTACTTTTTTGCTTTGATTATATTTCACCGTCTATTGTTATGAAAATCTTGTTAATATTTTAAGTGATTTTAACTTTTAAGAGATGCCCACATGATAGATTGTTAAAATGAGATTACCTGTATTAAGAAAATTTGTGCAATATGAAGAAGGAGCTCTCTGATCTGACGTCGGTTTAGGAGGTATCATCATTTTAATGGTAACTAAACATTAGATGTAGACAGCTATGCCACGTGGCAGATCCTTTGGTCAGGCCATGTGGCGCACGTGCCTAGATGACTTTCAACTATGTTTGTTTCTGATGAATGACTGAAAATGTGTACAGGGTTGATATGGGGCCCATGGCAGCAGCCAAAGTCCCCATATGGGGTCCACCTTCTCCTCCTTAAAGCATGAAAAAAATTGTCTTAGAACATGTTGTAGTAGGCTTACAGTGAGAGAAGTAACAGCAATCTGAAGAAGAAGAATATTTCTCTTTTTCCACTAAGCCCTATTGTTTCTTGGAATAAAATTTGTTGTTTCAGGAGAAAGAAAGGAAACAATCGTCTTCGTTTCAGGTTTGATTTTCACACAACACGAGAACTTCTGTTAATCTGTTTTTTAAGATTCTAGATTCTTCTTCTTCTTGTTGTTGTTCTCTGCATTCTCCCTTTTTTGTTCTGTTCTTTTTGGTTTCAAATATCGGATTTTGTTTGGAAAAGAGAGAAATAAATTTGTTTTATCCTAAATTCTGCAACAGCAGTTGATAAATTTTTCTTTTATTCATACAGGGTTTCTGAAGAATAAGAGAATGGTGTGTTTTGCTGCTATGCTAAGGGGAGATTCTGCATTTTCTGTGGCCATGAATTTGGTTTGCATTTCTCTGTACATTCTATTGGTCTCTGGCCAATCTTCAGATGAGAAAAAGATTCTGCTGGAATTCAAGAAATCTGTTTCAGACCCTCATGGAATTCTTTCCAGTTGGAATGCAGACAGTTCCGACTATTGCTCTTGGTTTGGAGTGTCCTGCAATTCCAATTTCAGAGTTTCCGGGCTGAAAATTGGAGGTAACTTTTCGGTTTCTCATCAGTGTTCTATGAATTCCATGTCAGCTTTGCATGGCGTTGGAATACAAAGAAACTGCACTGAAATGAATGGAAAAATAGTGGGAAAACTGCCGCCTGTTGTTGGAAAACTCAAAGAACTTAAGGTTCTGTCACTTCCATTCAATGAACTCAGTGGTGAGATTCCTGTCCAAATATGGGGCCTGAAAAATCTTGAAGTACTTGATCTTGAAGGGAATGTTATTGTGGGAAACTTTTCGGATTATGAATTCACTGGTTTAAGGAAATTAAGGGTTCTTAACCTTGCTTATAACAGGATTGCTGGGAAATTTCCACCTTCCCTCGCGATATGTAGGGTTTTAAGGATTTTGAATTTAGCTGGAAATGAAATTAATGGTGTGATTCCCGGATTCATTGGCAGTTTTAGGAAGTTACGAGTGCTGAGTTTGTCGTCTAATCAGTTAGGGGGCCATGTCCCAGATGATTTGGGGTATAATTGTGGGAATCTTGAGCATTTGGATTTGTCGGCTAATTTCCTGAAGGGGGAAATTCCGCGTGCTTTGGGAAATTGTAGCCATTTAAGGACACTTTTGTTGTCTTCAAATGCATTATATGGCTTTATCCCTATGGAGCTAGGTGAACTTCGAAACCTTGAAGTTCTGAATGTTTCAAGAAACAGATTAAGTGGTCCCCTCCCTGAAAAGCTCGGAAATTGTATTAATTTGTCGGTTCTCGTTCTTTCAAGTCAAATTAATGCTCTCCCGAACAAGAGGAATCCACGTGGAGCAGTGTCTCCCAGAATAGCTGATGTGGCATTAGAAGATTATAACTGTTTTGATGGTTCCATTCCCATTGAGATCACCACACTTCCAAAGCTGCAGATAGTTTGGGCTCCCGTAGCCAACTTTGAGGGACCGACCAATTGGGGCCATTGTGCTAGCCTGAAGCATGTTAAAAAGTCGCCGAAGCATGCACCTTCTGAATCAAGAAGCCATCCTAAAAGTGGTAAAAACGGAGTTAATCTTATAGCTAAAGTATGCATAATATCTGCAGCAGTCGTTATTGCAGTTGTTTTGGCTTTTGTATTATGTTATGCAAAAAGGAAAATATCAGATTCAAAGGGTCAGAATACTTTGTCGCCACAGAGAAGGGAAACTAACTTTTTCAAGGACATAGGGGTACCCTTAACGTATGATGGTGTGGTCCAGGCGACGGGAAATTTTAACAGTACCAATTGCATAGGAAATGGTGGATTTGGTGCCACCTACCGGGCTGAAGTTTCTCCAGGATTGACAGTAGCAGTGAAAAGGCTCACTACTGAAAGGTGCCAAGGCATCCCACAGTTCTGTGCTGAGGTCAGGACCCTTGGAAGAATCAAACACCCAAACCTCATAACTTTGATAGGGTATTGTGCCAGTCAAGCGGAAATGTTTCTGATATATAACTACCTTCCTGGAGGAAATCTAGAAGAATTCATTCGGGAAAGAGCCAGAAGAGCTTTTGATTGGAGAATAGTTCACAAGATTGCTCTCGATATTGCCTCTGCACTAACTTATCTGCATGACCAGTGTAATCCACGTATTCTACATCGAGACATCAAACCTAGTAATATTTTGTTGGACAACGACTGCAATGCCTATTTGTCCGACTTTGGATTGTCAAAATCTCTGTCTGCTACACAAACTCATGCTACCACTCGTGTAGCCGGAACTTACGGATACATAGCTCCAGAATACGCGCTGAAGGGCCACGTATCCAATAAGGCCGATGTTTACAGCTATGGTGTGGTGCTGCTTGAGTTATTGTCCGACAAGAAAGCTCTCGATCCTTCATTTTATTCATATGAAGATGGATTCAACATTGTTTCATGGGCGTGCTTGTTACTCAAACAAGGTCAGGCCGAGGATTTTTTCTTCTCGTCTCTATGGGATTCGGGCCCACAGGATGACCTTGTGAAAATGCTGCATGTGGCTATTCTTTGTACTCTTGAATCATATTCAGCTCGGCCCACAATGAAGCAAGTTGTGCAGCGACTCAAACGCTTTCAACCGCCTAGTGACTAACCAAACAACGGTGCTTCTTCTGAATTTATTCATTCTAGTATTAGAATATATAGAAGATTCTGATTTTTCCTTCATTGAAATTATTCGGGATCATGAGCTCCGATTTATCTTCATAGGTTCAAGTCAAAATCCTGTTTGCAGTTCTGTCATGAACTCGTATAAACTGAATTTCAATCATATAATTTCTGTTTATGGCATAGTAATAAATTTACTTTGATGTCTCTGGTCTCATGTTGTGATAATCAGTTGATTTAAGGCGAGAGTATGCAATATCAGTGATGGAGGGACAAGTCTCATGTAATAAGGTTGGTATTATTTTGGTCATTTATCGTCTAAAACAAAACTTCGTGTGCATGTTTCATAGGGAGATTCAGTAGCATTGAATAGTACTGTGTACGGCGCATACTCTTTATGCAAATACAGATGATACACGAGGACTGATAACTGCTCGATTTCACACCTAGTGCAGGCTCGTCCTCGTTGAAATTCTCCGTCTTTCATCATTTCAACGTAGCTTCAAAGTAATCCTACAGAGCTAATAGGAATCATATGGAATTCTGAGAGGATGAAAGTTCAGAAATTGGGAATGGATCAAGTATTTTTTAAGATCCAGCTGCATTATATTTTGAGGTGTCTAAAATGAGTGAGCCTGGAGAGGGTTGGACCTCACCAGGTGGGCCAGGTCCAGACCGAGCCGACCTGCAGTGTAAGCTTTACATGGGCAGGCATGGCTTGGAGTGCACGTTTTGACACCAATTGAATTTAGTTTGAGCTTATGTTTACAGGAACTATAGTTCTTGCAATGCTATGCTCTTAGGCCTTGGTCCAGTACCCACAAAAATTAATGAATCTAAAGAATTAAGGAATTACGGCATACATAATTCGTTGCCAGCTTGTTCAGTTCTATTCAGTCTAACATCCAAACATTCCTATGACGATATATCATAAATTGTAGCAGTATATCTATCATAAATGAGAAAGAAACTTCTCTTATCCATAGATCCAATTAAATGTGGCACAGTTGAACTGATTTAATGTCCCGTATTGTCACATAAACTAGTGTTATATCAATTGTGCTACATGACATTATAAAAAGACATATAATTCATTTAATTGATCGTATACTGGTATTAGGTAACATTATTGTTTAAGCAATAACTATATGTACATTATTTTAAACTCAGGTTTGATCCACGATAGCAGGTACGGTTAGATAAAATATTAAATAATATTTATTTTTATACAATGCTACCTAATTCTTATCTTTTATGTAATCAAACCATAAAATGTACACCCATTTGTCGATACTCGAGTGCTACAAAAATTGAAAATTAATGTGTCCAAGTTCCAGTTCTTTGCTGCGGAACCACAAAAGTCGAAAAAGAGACTTAGCCAAGAACTGTTAAACCTCATCTTCTAAAAGCTCAAGTGGTTACAAAGAGTGAAACTTCTTGGTTATATTCTCTACAATCGCAGACATCAAAACCAATTCTTTTTTTCATCATTTCATAAATGAATATATAGCACTATTTCAATATTTCTATCAATCTAAGCAGTGATCAGTAAGAATTAATATTGCTAGCTCTGTATTTCCAGAATGCAATCCACATAGGCAGTTAGGAACAACCAATTTTTTCCTTTTTCTTTCAGATACAAGCATCAGTTAAGTATTACAATGGTCATTTCAAGAAGAAAAAATAATCAAAAAAAGCTGTAACAAAGTCAAAAACATTTTACCCCTCGTGTTAAGGGTAACTTGCACGCTGCCATTATAACAGGGAAGAAGCGTATGGGTTCACAACTATGTGCTTTAGCGGATTATCTACATCGCTGCCTCCAGCATGCTCAACAAACTCGGCTGGTGAGAGGAAGGTGCCGTGGCATATGCACATTATTCTCACTTCTTCTCCCTTTCCGTATCTGTATAGTATCCCGTCCACTCTCCTACCATTAGGACCATCTCCTTTCGTGAAAACACAAGGCATATCCTCCACTGCATTCTTCCCAATTTCCCTTCCTTGATTTCTTACAACATCAGATCTCGTAGAGAGACTCTCCGTGTCAGGTCGAGTCATTCTGCTCGTATTTTCTCTTGCTTTCGTCCCAGACGAGCCAACATCCTGATTGATTCCCTCTTGCAAAGACTGGATACTGCCGGGGCTCAGTTCACCACCACTGCTGGATCCTGAAATGAAAACGAGGGAACCTTGGAAATAATTACAAGCAGTAGATAATAATTTTGGAACTTTCATGTTCTCTGCAGTCAAAGCAACCCCGCCACTGTCATGTACCCATTGGACGGCAGCCCTTTTTGGGGTTCCTTGGACATATCTAAAGTTATGCATCTATAAAGCTAGAAGTCTAAAATAAATAGCTCTATTGTTTCTTAAACAAAATCACTGGGATGCATCTACTGATCTATCTACCTAAATAGTCTTTAGAAAACAGGTAGGTTTTAGCATCAAATCATTAAATGAAATTACTCAGATTAAAAGGTTTAAGGTGCCTCTCTTTTCTTCCACTTCTTTTGGATGGGCAAGGCATTCTCTGATTTTTTACCCCAGGGAATGACTGGACGACCGAGACCACAATTTTGGGAACAACACCTCTGTGAAGTCGAACTGTCGTGTTCCAAAGTGCCCCTTCCATATAACATGCATAATATGATCAAGTCTGCAAAACTCTGACATTTCCAAGTTTTGGAGTGAAATCCTTTAAACCTCTCAATATTCTTTTATCTAGCATCTAGCAGGGCATAATTCTTCTGTCTTCATAAAAATCTAACTTATCTTTATGTTGGAAAAAATATTACGAAAATATTTTATTTACTAAAAAAATAAATAAAAATTACATGAGCTTTTTACACATTAACGACAAAATAAGTTCAGAAACTGTGATTGACACAAGACTTCGCCTGTCTCCTTGAGACAAATTTGCACAGCATTGGTGTTCATAAACTTCAGGGCTTTGCTACAAGTACATAGGGGGATACATAAGGGTGTCCATAATGGACACCCTTATGTACCTCCCTATGTACAACTATCATTTTCCACCGGCACTCCCTCCAATAGGGAGGTGCCGGGTGTCCATTATGGACACCCT
The DNA here is from genome assembly GCA_903798235.1 of Fraxinus ornus. NCBI lineage: Eukaryota > Viridiplantae > Streptophyta > Magnoliopsida > Lamiales > Oleaceae > Fraxinus > Fraxinus ornus. Next base: position 16,214 of record CAIGRF010265231.1, read on the forward strand.
TATGTACCTCCCTATGTACCACTATCATTTTCCTAAACTTCAAGTAACTCTCAGGATACTAAGAACTCTGTTTGTAATAGTATTACTCCAAAGTACAGACAGTAATTTCAATTGAACAACGCTTAGCACTCCATTTGACAAGGCTGGGACTCAAACAAGATTCAGAAAATATAACTTGAAAACAAACAAATAGGATCTATCTATAGTTGTTTAAAGTGTTCCTCCGAGTGGACATGTCTGTTCTGAAAGGTGTGTCTTAGTCTTAAAAGGGCATGTCTATAAACAAACAACTATATACTTAAAAAGACATGTCACGCATTTACTGTGAAAATATATGCCTACTTGAGAGGTCAAACTAATTCTCAATAGATAAAATAACTACACCATATATCACATTCTGATTTGATGCATGTCAACAGCTCACAGGAAAATTATATTCTACGTGTTAACACCTCGTTGGAAATAAAATTAATTACAGATTTCCACTTTCACCACCAAATTTCCCATTGTGGAACATGTCACTTTGAACTCATTTTCTCGTTCATTTGAAAATGGTTGAGCATATAAATATACTAGATAATCTTTTTGCGAAGGAGAATTTTTTTTGATGTGGTCCCACATTAATCAACTTATAGGGCCTACTCGAATTTGAGCTCAATGTTTTTCAATTGGCACTTAACAAAAACCATTTTTCCTATATACCGACAATTCTATCAGAAAAAAAAGTACATATTCACCAAAGAAGTCTCACTCCTAAAATTTCTCAAATGCCTTTAGCAAAAGGAGCAATAATGAAGAATAAGCAGCATAATTGAAGTTATGGCAGATAGGTTGCTCCAAAAAAGCACAAGATAAATTGTGCAACTCCAAATTATTGTTTAAAAATACAAAAAAGGATGAACATGTGATAATTTATAGTAAAAGAAAAATGTAGGATGACATATCAAAAGAAAAACATGGGACACAAAAAATCTAAAGAATTTCTAACATATCCTTCATCCATAAAGAATAAGACAGAAGTAATATGTTGTTATAAATGTCATAATCCCACTTTATTTAAAAGCATTAATCATTTATAATCCAAGTTCCATAAATTTTTCAATGAAGAAACACTAAGATGAATATAATCCTGTCATGTCACCTAGGAACTATGGACCATCCACATCCCACTTGAAATCCAAAAGAACACACACTAGGAATCTATGATGCACCAACATAGATACGTGTGTCCGACACGATACGTGTCGGATACGCTACGATTTTTAAAAAAAGTACATACACGACACGTTGATTAAATTCTTAAAAATTATTCATTTATATAGTATAAATTTAGTTTTATACTTGTTATTAATTTTTCTTGTTGAAATCTTTTAAACATGGGTACCTATTTGTTACTTGCTAATAACTTTAAACTAACAATATATAATATTTCTAATATAAAAAAGAAAAATAATTACACTAGAGTGTCCGAGAAGTGTCAGTATCGACTCGTGCCCGATACGGACATGCTACCCTAATTGAAGTTTCTGTACTACAGAGCTAGGAATAATGGAATTTCGGTTATTGTTTCGTGGTATCAATTAGGAAGCACGCATAACTTGGACAAATGATGTGATAACCAGACTAAAATTCAAAACCAAAGGGGCGGCCATAACACGAGGATATTACTTTGACACCTCTCTCTCTCTATCTATAGATAGAGAGAGAGAGAGATCCGCTGCGTGAGCAACCTGACTGTGCCTTACATGTGCTCAAAGTTCAAGTACAAGATAAAAATGTAATTCGACTGTGATTCAGGAATCTTTAACTGCTTCATCGACTCATTTGAAGGAGTCTAACATTAAGTAAATGATTTTTCAATTTATAAACAGCATTGAACATAAATTTCAGCAGAAAAAGAAATTATAGGAATTGAAATACCTCCAAAAGCTTTAGGGTCGAATTCAGACATACTCGAAGAACTCCCTCCTTTTGATTCCATTGACTTTTGCATCCCACCACTACCTCCCAAATAATTCCCCTTACCTTGGACCATTGCCTCATCAATCCCACCTTGAATGGCCTGATCAGTAGCGGTGGCAGCCCACGTGGACAAACGGAATGGCAAACCTGACCTCGTCGCAGCGGCCAAAGACTTCTCTCTCTCCAATCTCTCTCTCAGATTCCCCTCAATTTCCTTTTTCTCCTCCAGACTTACATTTCCACCCCCACGACCTCCTCCACCTTTATCACTCTTTAAATTCCTCTGCTTCTCCGACCTCCTCCTCTTAGCTTCCATTCTCCTCAAGGTCTGCAATTGCTTCCTCTTCCTCCATTCCTCCTCTGTCTCTGCAGGCAGCGAAGAGGTCCTCAACAGGCCTGTATTAGCCACCAATGGTGGTGCCACCGCATCATTATCATCTCTCACCATCGGTAAACACTCCGCTACAGAAGAAGACCTCACTAACTTATTAGAACTCTTGTCCACACCAAATCTCCCTCCCAATGACAGTCCAAGATTCAACTCAATCTCCTGATCCTCCTCTTTCACTGTCTCATTCCCACTACTACTACCACTACCCATAAACCTCTGCAACAAATCTCTTGAAAATCTATTTGTTGGAATATCCAAACAAAGTGCATCCATTACAGTTGTTCTTAAAATCTTCTTACCATCATCACCATCCCCCATAAGACACAAATAACATTACTTTCAACAATACTATAATGGCATCTAATTCATCTATATTCATATGTATATTCATGTTTAACCACTTCATGATCCGATTCACACAAACCCATGAAGAAAAACATGATCTTGATATGCATATTAAGCCCCCCTTCTTCCAAGATTCAATTTTTATACACAATTCAAGCAAGATTTCGGGTTGCCAGGCAATAAACTTTAACCAATAAATCCACTTTCAAAAAGATAAATGAACTATCACATAAATCGAACAAGAAGCTCTAAGAGAAAACCAATATTAATAAATCAAGAATGAAAATATATATATATATATAAAAGACACTTTGTAGTTACTGTAGATACA
>CAIGRF010265261.1:18874-32620 GCA_903798235.1 Fraxinus ornus
GGAGGGAGAGAGAGGGGGGAGGGGGACAATAGGCGAGATAGAGAGAGGGAGAGATTAAAAAAATTAGGGTTAGATTTTTATATAACACCTGATTTTTTAAAAATGAAACTTTACCCCTGATTTTTGAATTCTAATCTTTAAATCCCTGGAACTATGTAATTTCCTTCACTCCACATTCCTTGTAAGCCCGGTTTTTATCTTTTTAAAACAATTTTTTTTTTTTAATCCTCGTACTTATTTTCAATCACACCGATAAAATATTTTACACGTAAATCCAAAACTTTTTAATCACGCGTTCTTCAAAAAATTAATATTCAAAACGTCATTTTTTTAATCAAACAAAGGCTTAGTATGTCAATATAGTCCATGAATAAATAGCTAATACTGTTTTTCTGCAATTAAGTTCCAAAAATATAAAGAGGAAATTAGTTTGCACGTTGCATGATATATCTTTCAGGGTTCAGGAATTTACTGTACTCAAATTCTTGCCCCTCTTAAGTTCAAGACAAATATGTCGTGTAGCACACTGAATTGAATGTGTTTAAGAAAGAAAAATGTGAAGTACTTGTGTGTAGTCATGTCAATCAAAAATTTCAAGAACAATTATAGCTCATTAAAACGATCGACCAAAGCATCAACATTCAAAAACCATACAGCGTTATGAAGATTGGGGGGCTTCAATTGATCAGAAAATAGGATTTTGTTTGTACAATTTCTGTGAGGTAAATACGGAGTTAATGCCGCGCCGACGTAAACAATGAAACTGCATAATCTCACAGAAACTTAATGTAGTGCATGCTAGTTGTCTGAATAAGACTTCATTAAAAATCATCCCTTTGATCACTTGATACTTGCATTGGGAATGGTGGAAGTGCACGGTCCAGATGAAGTCATGAACGGGATACCTTTGAACGTCGCGACTCCAGTGCCATCAGTGGAAAGATGCTGCAACATCAGGAACATTGTATTAAGACACAAAATGCATGATTAATATGAAATCCTCCCGAACGTGTCAGGAGTACTCTAATTACATTTACAACAAACAATTTATAGCAAAGTAGCCAGGAAGATGGTAGTTTATTGACACAATTGCAATACAACCAATCATATGATGTAAGGACAAGGCAAGAAGAATCTTCTTAGGACAGACTTCTAAATCTTTTATAGGTCTGTAGCTACGCCATTGAGGCTAGAACAGTAATTAGCCAGTGCACATGATGATTACCATTCAAAACATATTACATCTATGAGCAAAGAAATAAGGCTTTTCTTATGACCAAAACTATCAAACTTTGAAAGGCTCGTGTCAATTTGTATTTTATAATGTCATAATAATGTCATTAGGAAAACACAATGTGGAGACTCAAATCCCAGAACCGTTCATGAATTAGAAGCAAGCAGTCAATAGTTAATAAGCCATTGAGGGCTAGAATAGTAATTAGCCGATGAACCCGGCATTTACCATTCACAACCTAAAAATGATCCAAGGATAAGGAAAGAAGGCTTTTCTTATGACAGAACTTTCAATCTTTGAAATTCTACGGCTAAACTATCAACGACTATAGTAGTAACTAGTCAACAGAAATGACATTTACCATTCAGAACACATTAATGATCCAAGGACAAGGCTATTCTTATGACAAAACTTCTCAATCTTTGAAAGTACAGCTAAGTTGTTGAGACATTTACCATTCAGAACATATTAATGACCATGAACACGAGTGATGTGACAAAGGGGAACAACATATCTATGGTACTTGGATCAATGAATTACAAGGTATTAACTGATTTACAAACTATTATCGTGAAGCACATAATGTAAAGAATCAAAAGCAGGAAGTCCATACCGGAGTTATCTTATCCAATTGTTTCTTTTTGGGATTAAGAACATCTTCTGGCTTTCCGTCGTGTCTGGAAAATCAAATCAAGCAGTGTGTACATCAGAAATGGAGTGCCTCAAATAGGATTTTATCCAAATCAACAGTAAAGCTAGTAATTCAATGCCAAATAGTAAATGGTACTTTCACAAGACTGAAAGGTCCATGCAAGTTGCATACTCAGAACCCACAGATCATCTTTTCCTATTGCCCATCACCAATTGTAAGGTTGACAAATTCATATTTTGCATAATACTGCACTTCTCTTTTGGGAAAAGACAACACAAATTATCAAATGAAAAGAGTTGGCGTGATATATTGTGTTCTACAAAATTAATAGATTGCATAGGTCCCAGATTACTACTGACTAAAAAGATAGGCTGAACAAATAACCACAAAAACAAGTCCAAAAAGATATTGCAATAACCTAAAGAAAGAAAGAAACTTGATGTCTTCTCCCCTTCATAAATTATTAACTAGTCCTCAAGCTATGCATTGCACATAGTATTCATTTTCAGAAGTACACGCTTGAGAGAGAAAATGTTAACATGTAACCTTACCTGAGTTTCTTTCAATTAGCTCAGGAAATGCAACAGTGCAAAGAAACCCAATATATATATTCACAGAAAACAAGGGAACATGTTTCGTACGTATGGTTAAAAAAAGGCTTAAAACAACCAAAAAGAGTTAAAGTTCCACATTCCAGGTAATGGCCTAAATAGATTTATTAGCAAGGAATTACCCAGAAAATTCAACATATTCCCCAATTTTAGCCTCTTCTGGAGCGATTAGAGGCTCAACAACGGTGTGATCTTGATTAGAAGCACATAAAACCTGCAAATTAAGGGAAACAGAAAAAGTTGTTAGAAACAAAGAAAACATCAAACAAAAATATAAATGTCCAGAATCTATTGGCTCCAATATAGGAGAAAACACATGCAGCAATCACACGTTCACATTCACACTCAAAAGTTTATTTCTAACAAATATTTATCTGATCTCATAAGCAATACTTGCAATCAATACTACATGTTTGTTACACTTCGTAACTAATGGTTATTGTGGGTGGATCAATTCTCTTGGATTTAGATGTAAAACTAAAGGTTAGATCAAGATAGGACAGATAAGAATGGTATTAGAAGGGAATCTCCTTCTTTCCTTTGGCCAAATATTCATAACGCCCTTTTGCCAGCTAGCAAAAGAAGTAGTTGACTCGTACTGAAGAAGAATAGGCCTATGGTGAAACTTGAGTTGCTTCACTTTGAGACAAAGAGCTCTCACTGGTTGAGTCACTACCAAGTAAGCTTATCAGATAGCAAGCAAACCACTTGCGCGCTACTGATGAAGAAAAAATAAGGCACACGGAGATTGTGTTGACTACAGGGATAAAAACCTGACTATTAAAGATTCTTTAATAATCAACCTTATACCTATTATTGAAGAATTGGCGGACGAGTTAAACGGGGAAAACGGGTTCTGTTCTACATGATAAATCGGAACCCTTGTTATCACCAGATTAGGATGTTTGAAAATAATATTTAAAAGACAGTTTTCAAGACTCACTTGGGGCATTATGAATTAGTTGTAACGCCTTTCTGTCTTAATAATATAATATGATATAATGAACCCTCTACTTTTCAGCCCTAATAAATGAGGTTTTCAATAAGTGTTTTGAGGAATTGTAAATATCATTTTTATGACGTTTTTATAATAAATTAATAGTTGTGCGGAGATGCACTTGAAAAACTTAAAAGGCACTGTTTACAAGAAACATATATAAATTAGGGATCACTTCTGTTAACTTTTCTCCATAATGCTTAAGAGTATGAATAGGTCAAAAACCAGAGGAACACAAGTAATTATGTAACAATATCAATCTCAATATCTCAAGTTGTTAAAATTTTGTGGAACTAGTGTCCCAAAAGTAATTCAATTTGACCAAAAAATGAACAGACTCTTACCAGATTTGGACTAGTGAGTAACTAATAATACATAAATAATTAATGTGTGTTCTCCAATAGATCATTGTAATTTGCATACGAAGAATAACACAGGTTTCTTAGAGGCAAATTTTGCCTATTTACAATGCTAAGTATCAGTTGTTCAAGAAAAGAAAGGAATTAGAATGTTGACAATACAAAGATGGTTGGGGAAGCATACCAGTCCTTCTGACATCACATCTCGTAATTTTCCAGGTTTCACATTTGTTATAAGTACCACACGGCGATTCTGTAAGATACATGTAGCAAATAAAGGAAAAAAAAAAAAGAACATATTATTCAGAAGCCATCCAAGAGTTCAAAAAATATTAAAATGGGAACCAGGACCAATCTTGTATAAATATAGTTACATGGCATTCATACCGTTAGCTGATCTGGAGTACAATATTTTGCTAGGCCACTGACCACTTGTCTACATTTTGCTTCTCCAATATCTATTTCCTCAACCAACAAACTGCATCACATTATGAGAAATGCAGAGATCAATTGAAATCTTGGACCAGTATGTGTAGTGATTCTCGCAACATAAACAACCATTTGTAGTTGAATTATATATTTTTGATATTTTGTGGGTTGAAACAAGCAGCAGCAAAGATAACCCAATGAAAATGAGAAGTGCAATAGACCTTTTAAAAGAACAGAATCTTATTAATACGAGCAAACTAAAAAAGAAGAGAACAAGGTTTATACAGACAATATATACAAAAATAAAATGAACTCTGAATTGAGGATCACAAGCACACGTTTTGGACTGTTGGAACATAAATAAACAAACAACTCAATCTGACAGCTAATATATTGAAGTGATTCTGACTGTTTGAAACCATACCTCAAGGCATGCAGTTGCTCAAGTCAAAATCAATCATGATCCCTGATTATGACTATACATGGACTAGTAACAACAACATCCCTTCATCAGATGTCCCTCTCTCAAAGATATTTAATGATGCCTTCAATGGTTTCTAAACAATTTTCTCAATTTTTATTTATTTGTAATTGTGCAAATAAGCAACCTAATAATATTATCTGCAGCGCAATTTTCCATAACAAATAGCTCAATATATTATCTTCTCTGTATTAATATAATAGATTTCTTTTCTATTCGAACAAAAGAAGTATAATAGCATTTTTACCTGTCAGCTGACGGATGTTTCCATGCTTTACGAATCAAACCAATCTGTATTTTGAGCAGACTAACGCTAAGTTCTTCTTCCTTCTTGTCTACCTCTTTTTCAGGTAGTTTTTTCTTGTCTACAGCAGCTTGACTAACTTCTTCAGATTTTTTCTTCTGTTATTTGGTGGATCAAAACAGCACTGTCAATGCAGAATAATTTTTGGCCAAGATGACATTATCAAGTCAAAGCTTTTGTGAGACTCGTGAATCTCAACTACCAATTATGATATATCACACATGTAATAATCCATCCACAAAGAAGTGGATAATCACGATATGTGATCATTGACAACTGTTAACTACAGTGTAAGTCATATTTTTTTTTTTCAGAAAATAAAGACAAAAAAATAAAGAATAGAAACATAATGCCTAAGATTACAATAAGTGGCAAAATTCCATTGTATCCTCTCTTTTCTCATAAAAGACTAAATATATGTGCAAATTAATTACTATTTCAAGATCTAGCTCTGAATCTTATTTCCCCTACCCTAACAGTTTAAAATAGAAAAAAATGAGGATATTCCAGAGAAATTTGACACTCCATATATAAGAACTAGAGGTGAAGATCACACTTTGGATCCTTTTGGGTAAGGCAGAGAGAGGAGCTTATTGGTAATATCCTTGTGCATATCATGGCCTAAGTAGACAGGCAAAAGGCATTGTGTAGAAGAAAGGAGCTAAAAGTAATTAATGTGAAATTAAACTGTTTCTTTCCTCGTTCTTTTGGACATTATAATACTTATTGTGCTGCCAACAAGAAATCAGCACATATGTCTAAAATAACATGCATCTAGATTTTTTTTTTATAACTACAAAAGTATAGCAGTTATTTCTTCTGGTAAAACAACATAGTTTTCAAAACCGCCCGGGACATCTCATGGCAGTTTTTAAATAAAATCAGGAGGGTTTAACTGGTTCTAGTCATTTGCAAACCAATCCATTGAGCAACCCAAACCAACTTGCGCACCGGGTCACCAGTCGACCAGCTGCTCGAGTCCGGTTTTAAAATATAAGAAACACAAAATTAAGTATCCTAACAACATATAGGTTAAGGAGTTACCGAATCAGCAGGCTTCTTTTCTTTTAAGTCCACCTTTTCTGAACTACTAGAATCTTCTCTCTCTGGGACAGCTTTCTTTGCATTGGAGTCTTCAACCTTCTTTACAGTTTTTAATGCCTGGAAAGAAATTATCGACAAACAATTATATTAAAGTTCCAGCTCGGGCTTGTTCTCAGGGCAGTTAATCAAGTTGCAGATGGGACTAAACAGAAACACGATCAGCAGAACCAACATTTGTAAAATATCCATACAATTCTCTGCCTCCAATTCATTCTAACAAGATATAGTAGCTAAAAACTTCGTCTATACTGACTCTAGTAAATGTAGACTTGAAATCTACACCAATATAACATTTAGTCATGAATTCGACTTTGCTACATCATAACCTCTTTATTGCATGTTGTGTCCTTTCATATAAGCAGTAGCCGAAGAAGTTATTAATATTATTAGATATTAAAAATCATAAAACAAACAGCAAAGCAAACAAACTGCCATATAAGCAGTAGCCGAAGAAGTTATTAATATTATTAGATATTAAAATCATAAAACAAACAGCAAAGCAAACTACAAGCATATCCCACCTGAGGAACAAATTGGGTCTTCTCAATCAAAACTGTTTCAAATTGTTTTGCAAATGCCTCCTTGTTCTGTACCAGAAAAGGACTCGTCAGTACATATTAATATATTATATCATGTTGGTGTCTCAAAAGATAGATATATTTTATCTAAGAGTTGAAGCAGCACCAACTTTGACCAAACAAACTTTTTCTCACCTGTATGTAATCCATCCATCTCAACAAGTGTGGCAACTTTGCTCTATCAGAACTTGAAAGACTAATCTGTCAATCGTGAAAAAATCGAGAATAGTTAAAAAACACCTGAGAGAAAAATATATCTAAAACAACACTCTCTCACAGCTTGCCTATAATCCTCAAACTCAAACATCTGTCCTTGTGGGTGAAGGTGCGCAGCAATGCATAGACACATATTGGCCAGTAGAATGCTGAGTAAAGCTCATGGGCACCAACTGTTTCATTCCAAATAACTACGTACAAGATAGTTGCACAATCAATAAGAAACACTTACCACATTCGAATGTATTACTGAGAAGACAATAACATCAGCTGCGGATGGTTTCAATCCATTGCCCAGAACAACAGACTTTGTAATCAATTCTTCATTCAACTCACTAAGAGCCTTAAATGGCGTCTCAGAGTTCACAACAAACTTCTCAACAAATCCGATCCATTTTATCAACTGCAGCCAAGTTTTTCAGTTTTTTTACATCAAAATCCGTACTTTGCCATCTTAACTCAACATAAGCACGTATATAGACAAAGTAAAACAAATACATATAATTACCTCATTATCATTTACAAGCGCAGCCGCATCTTTTGATGACTTCAAAATGCTTATGCACAGGCTTTTCAAATCATTGTCGAAATCACTTGAAAATAATTTCTGCGTGAATCAATGTCAATTGAATTAACATATCATCAACTTTGAACGCCATTTCCAAAACACTAATTCGTTAGAAAAACAAATTAAAAAAAAAAAATTTGAATCCCATTTTCAAAAATAATAATTTGGTACAGACAACCCAAATTAGAAAGATTTTAAAAACTTAAAAACCCATTTCCAAAAACTTTAATTAGTTAATCCAATAAAAGCCAAAAATAAAAAAAGATAAAATAAAATAAAATAATAAATAAATAAGTAGGAAGCTTACGGGATCCAAAGAGAGGTGTTTACAGAGAGCAGCAACAATGCTTTGCTTAACATTCACAGACGCCATTGCTTAATCTTTACTCTTCACTTTCTATTTTACAACAAAATTTCAACTTTTCACTTCAAAACCACGATAAAAGATTGTAGGGTTTTTTTTTTTTTTATCATTTTCTATTTCTTGCCATGGGCTAGAAATAAATCGGATGGGGCATTTATTGTTATTTGGGCTAAGGATACTAATTCGTATCGAAGTAAACTTTTATTTCTAACACCACTATGGATTTCGTAGTTTATAAACTCCGGTGCCCTTCTCAATACCATTTGTATATAAAACGTCGCCAGGGTCGATTGTTCAACTTTGGTCGAGTTGTTAATTTTATAAATAAAATCTTGATAGATAGATGTCCGGTTGGACAAAGTTGAACTCACATATCTGAAGTCTCTTTACTTTTAATATATATATATTAATAGTATTTTGATTACATTTCAATCATATATTTATTAATAAAATAATATTACACTCAAATCAAATTTTTGTTTTTATTTTTTAACCACACATTTTCCATCAATAACTATTTAAAAATGCATTTTTTTTTTACAAAAATTGGGCTCAAACAAGCCCTTAATTTCGTAGTTCCCCAACCCGTTGGTACCTTATGCATTCAACTTAGAATGAAAACAAGTTTATTCGACTCATGACACCTCACTTGGTTCATACTGTTGAAATTTGGTTTAAAGATTGAAAATTTAATTTAAGTATAAAATATGAAAAGTAACTTTATGTCATTTCGATCAAATATTCAGATTTGAGAAAATAGTTGAATTATAAAAATAAATAAACTAATGTGTTCTATTCGTCGAGTAGATTGTCATAATATATTTTAAATTTCAAAATCAATTCCAAATGAATAAAAGATTGTAGTACAAAGTTGGAAGAAAAAATGGAGGAAAAAAAGTACCACTACTACTTGAGTGGCAGGCTAGCAGCGAAGCTGTCGCTTGAGCGGCAAGAGAAAAACTTAAGTTGAAAATGTGTCACGACGCTCAAGTGAGAGGCTAGCCACACGCTAGCAGCAGCAATGAATGCTTCACTTTGTGAAGATTGCTGAGTTTGTAGCTTATCTCTTTACTAACAACCTCTCATCTCCATTGGATGTCCATTATGCATCCGATATCATTTGCATTGAATTTGCATCAAAATCTCTTGCAAAACATCTCCAAAATTCATTCCAAAAATTATTTCTTGTAGAGAGAAGAAGAAGAATTGTTTGAATGCGTTGTTGCTTATGATTTGAAGTGCTTCTACCATAAATTGTATATTAAGAGACAAGTGTTGTAATCTATTAGCACCATTGTTGTGCAATTTTATCTTAAGGATAAAGTGTTTTATTACTTGCCTCATATTTTCGTTCGTCTCTCCTTCCTTAATTTTCATTTTATATTCCATATTTAGTTTAATTACGTTCATGTGAATTAAACTTTACCATGCACTTTATCGATTTTAAACACCAATTTCATCACACAATTAACCAACAAACTTAAGACAATTTTTTGTGATTTTGAAAAACATATTATTTCTCTTCATATTTGGAATAAGTATTCGTGTGTTATTCCTTCTTGTCATTTTCTGCATTGAACTTTTGTTTGTTTAACAAAAATGAACACCCTAGCCAAACAACTAATGGTACAAACCATGTGGTTCCGTCTTTGACTATATCTATACTGAACTCTATATTCAACACAGGGAAAAATTGAAAAAGTTAAGAGGTGTGGACTTCAAAAGATGTTGTTCTATCTTACTATTTTGAATTTGACGAAGTTCTTAAATGAAACTGCTCTAGTGGTACAAGAAGGAGAAAATAATTGTGAATCGGTTATTACCTTAAATGAATGGAAGCACTCGGATTTTCTTGTAGAAAATATATAATAAACGGTTTGGATAACACTATATTGAGTATATAGATTCATTGGAAATGAAATACAGGACCGAGGATGCTGAAATAAAGAAGTTCGTTGTCGACTAGTTTTTGGACTACAAAATGGTAAACTCCAAACCGTGAAAGTCAGTACAAGAACTTCACGTTCTACGTCATGAAATACATGCAGAAAAGATTGAATTGATGAATTTTTCCAAGTTAAAGCCATCATTGAGAAACTCCTCCTCCATGGAGAGATTTCAAGAACTACCTCAAACACAAAAGTAAAGAGATGAACTTGGAAGAATTGATAGTACGTTTGAGAATTGAAGAAGGCAATAGAATTATTGAAAGAAAATCTATTTTTCAACCTGTTGCAAATTTTGTTAAAATTGGTTCGAATGTCATCAACAAGAAGCGTAAGATCTCTGGTGATATACCAAAAAAGATAACTCCAAAAATGCTAAAAAATTTAAAGGCAACTGTTACAATTGTGAAAATATTGGACATCGTTCAAACGAATGTCGAAAGCCGAAGAAGATTGCACAAGCAAATGTGGTCGAAAGAGACATCATATATGAGGAGTTCAAGAGATGAGTCCATCTATGGTTGTTTCTGAATGCAACGCGATTGTTAATCTAAGGGATTGGTGGGTCGACATTGGTACTACCCGCCATATTTGTGGAAATAAAGACTATGTTCTCAAATTATCATGAATTGAAAGGAGAACAATTGCTCAAGGGAACTTTTTAAGTTCAAAGGTTGAAGGACTTGAAAATATCACATTGAAAATGACTTCAGGAAAGAACTAGTCATAATAATGTCCTCCATGTGCCGAACATTCGCAAGAACCTAGTTCGAGGTCTCTATTTAGCAAGAACGACTTTAAACTTGTATTTGTATCGGATAAGTTTATACTTACCAAAAATGATATGTATGTTGGTGAGGGTTATTTTGATGAAGGAATGTTCAAAATGAATGTCCTTACAATTGTACCAAAAAACATTGTGAATAAAAATTCTAATTATGTTTTAATGCTTGAGTTGTTTGGTTTATGACATAATCGATTAGGAAACGTCATTTACAAATTGTGCGCAAACTTATGAATAAAAGTTTAAGTCCAATACTTAAGATTGATCCAATCATAAATGTGAAGTATGTGTTGAAGCAAAGTTGACCAAAACACATTTTCACTCGATTCAAAGGAATGCGACACTTTTAAAATTAATACATAACGATATATGTAATTTGAAATTCGTTCAAACTAAAAACGGTAAGAAATACTTTATAACTTTTATTAATAATTGTACAAAGTATTATTATGTCTTTCTACTGCGAAGTAAAGACGAAACCTTAGATATATTCAAACATTATAAGATGGAAGTTGAGAATCAACTTGATAAACGAATAAACAATATTCGTAGTAAGAGATGTGGAGAATATTGAGCACTGTTTGAAGAATATTGTTCCGAGTATATAATCGTTCATCAAACAACGACATCCTTAAAGAGGATGTTGCCGAATCAAATGGTGTTGCCGAATGCAAAATCGAACGCTTAAAAAGATTATGATCGCAAATGTTGATAAGTTCGGGTCTACCCTAGAACTTGTGGGTGGAAGTTATTCATTCGGCAAATAGCATTCTTAACAAGATAGCCCTTAAGAAAATGAAAGAAACTCATATGAACTATGGAAATTTCATCTTTCATCCTACCAACACTTAAAAGTGTGGGGATATTTGGCTAAGATTGAAGTACCTAGTCTTAAATAAGTGAAAATCGATTATAAGACGATTGATTGTATATTTATTAGATACACTAATAATAGTAGTGCATATAGTTTCCTTGTACATAAATCTAAAATTCAAGATGTACATGAAAGAACCACAATTGAATCAAGAAATGCATCATTCTTCGAGAATGTTTTTTCATTTAAAGACAAAGAAAATACAAGTTCAAATAAAAGAACTTATGAAACTACAAAAGACACTTCAATTGAAGAAGAACCAAGAAGTAGTAAAAGGGCTAGAACATCTACTTCGATAGCCTAGATTTTTTAACCTATATGGTAGAAAATGATTAAAAGGCTTTCGATGAAGCAATGTCTACATCAGAAGCACCGCATTGGAAAAAAACTATCAATAGTGAGATAGATTCCATAATACAAAACCATACTTGGGAGTTAGGTTGATTTACCTCCCGTAAATAAGTCTTTAGGGTGGAAATGAATTTTCAAATAGAAGATAGAACTATATGGGTCCATTGACAAATATAAGGCTAGATTGGTTGTCAAGTGATATAGACAAAAGGAAGGACTTAACTTCTTTGATACCTACTCACCCGTGACTAGATTCACTTAGATAAGGTTGTTAATTACAATTGCAATATTACATAACCTTGAGATTCATCAAATGGATATAAAAACGGCATTCCTAAATGGTGAGTTAGAAGATGAGATATACATGGAACAACCGGAAATGTTCGTCTATCATAATCACAAACAAAAGGTTTGTAAACTCGTTAAGTCCTCATATGGATTGAAACAAACTCCTAAACAATGACACCAGAAGTTTGATAAAACGATATTGTATAATGGATTTAAGATAAACGAATATGACAAGTGTGTTTACATAAAAAATACTTCGAAAGTCTATGGGATTATATGTCTATATTTAGACGACATGTTGATAATGAGCAATAGTCACGAAATAATACTAAACACCAAAAAATGTTAAAGAAACATTGTGATATGGAAGACTTGGGTATGGCTGATGTGATATAGGGATTAAGATCTTTATAACATCGGAAGAAATTATACTTTCACAATCTCACTACATTAAAAGTGTACTTAAACGGTATAATGTACTTGAGGAAAGTCTCGCCAAAACCCATATAGACACAAGTTTACACTTAGTAAAAAGTATGGGTGAATGTGTGTCACAACTAAAGTATTCACAAGTTATAAGCAATATAATCTATATTACAAATTGCACTCCATCGAACATAGCATTTGCTATGAATAAACTTGATATATTCAAAAGTAATCCAAACCATGATCATTGGAAGGCTTTGACAAGATTTTTTAGGTATTTGAAGTATATCTTAACCTATGAATTATATTTCAGAAAATATCCCACGATATTGAATGATATTATGATACAAATTGGATATTCGACATAAAGTATTACAAGCCTACTAGTGGTTATGTATTTACCATTGGTGGAGCTACTGTGTTGTGAAAATTGACAAAACAAACGTGTATAGCTCAATCAACAATGGAAAGAATTTATTGCTTTAGACAAAGTTGGAGTAGAAGCAGAATGACTTCGTAACTTCTTAGAAGATATTCTATATTGGCCTAAACTGGTACGTGCAATAAGTATACATTGTGATAGTCAATCGGCTATTAGAAGAGCTTAAAACAAAATGTATAATGGTAAGTCTAGAAATATACGTCGTAAACACAATACTATAAAGCAAGTGATCTCAAATAGTATTATCTCCATAAATTATGTGAAATCAAAGGAGAACATCACGGATCCTCTTACGAAAGGTTTATCAAGAGATCAAGTATGTTGCATATTGAATGGAATGAGACTAAAGCCTACTACGTAAGAATCTTTGTAATGGTAACCCTACATTTTTGACTGGAGATCCCAAGATCTTGGTTCAAGGAAAATATTTATAAACTTATTCCCATGATAATTAAAGTGCTCTCTATAGAGTGTTAAAGGTTAAGATATGATTTTAGGAATTCCTATATCTTGATTAAGTCAAGTGGTATATGATAGAATACTCTTAATTCGAGATCATTTATGTAAGTGTGAGTTAGGGCCACCTAACGAAAATTGTTCAATGCTGAAATTTTCTAAACAGTTATAAAACCCAAGAATGGTTAAAAGCCAAATGAACCAAGTCATGAGAACCATAAACGATTTAGGAAAAACATTTGTGTAAGAATTGTTGTTTTGATTTACACCAATAACTGAATG